>JASANE010013556.1:0-17998 GCA_030248225.1 Trileptium ribeirensis | reverse complement strand
AGGTGGAAGGATGGAACGGATTGGATGGGATGGGATGGGAGTGGAATTGAATGGATTGGAATGAATGAAAGGAAAGGAAGGAAGGATGGGTTGAGGAAGATGCAGAACATCCAAGTTGATTCTGATAGAGGGACTGAAAGATTAAACGAATTAAAGGATGGAAGGAATGAATTGAATGGATTGAAGGAGGTGGAATGAATTGATTGAATGAATGAATTGGAGGGAGTGAAGGGATGGCAGGATTGAAGGAAGGAAGGAGGATGGATTGGAGGGATGGATGGATGCCAGGGATAGGATGGGTAAACAAAGGATGGATGGATGGATGGGTAGGTGAAGGGATGGATGGGCAGATTAAAGGGAGGGATTCGAACAGGATGAAGAAATTGGAGAAAGGAATTCGAAAAGAAATCGATTAGAGGAGGATTTGAAAAGAAAATTTGAAAGAAATTAAAGATTTGAACCAAAAAATTAAAAATTTAAAGGATTTCAAAAAAAAGAAAGAGAGAGAGGAAACTCTAAAAGATCAAAGAATTTGAAAGAAAATTTGAAAAATTTGAAATTCAACACAAGTTAAAAAAATTAAAACTGAAAAAATGGCAGAAGAAAAAAAATTAAACAATAAAAAATTCAAAAATTCGCAAAACAAAAATTCGAAAAAAAAAAAATCGCCAAATTCAAACACGGCAAATTAAAGGGTATGAAGGATTGAAGGATGGATGGGTAGGATGGGTTGAACACAGATAGATAGATAGATAGATAGATAGATAGAATGAATGAATTAAATGAATGAATGAATGAATTGGCAGGAATGAATGGATGGATTGATTGAAATGGAATGGAATGGAGTGGATGGGATGGGATGAGGCCAGGATGGATTGGAGTGGAATGCAGTGAAGTGAAGAGATGAGAGGATGCGGTGAAGAGATGAGAGGCAGTTAATGGAATGGAGTGGAGAGGAATTGAATGGAAGGGATGGATGGGCAGGCAGGTGAGTTGAAATTGACAGATGAAGGATGGGATGGAGGCAGGATTGGAATTAAAGGATAAAGGATGGATTGATTGAATAAAGGATGGATGGAAAGAAATTGAAGGATTGAAGGAGTGAAACAAAGGATGGATTGAAAGGAAGGATAAGGGCGGGGGTGGATCGGGTTGGGAGGATCCAGGATTTAAAAGATGGCAGGTGAACACAGGTGAAATTAAACAGATTGAAGGATTGAAGGGATTCGATTGGAATTGGGTTAAACAAATTAAACACCCAGGAATTAAAGGAATGAACTGATTAAACCACCAGATTGAAGAAATTGAAGGGTGAGGATGGATGGATTGAATGAATGAATGAAAGGATGGAAGGATGGATTGAATTGAATGAATGAATGAATTGAAGGAATAGATAGAAAGAATGGACAGATGAATGGATAAAAGGATGGGTGAAAGGATCGAAAGGAATTGAATGGAATCGAATGGAATGGAAGGGATTGAATGGAATTGAATGGAATCGAATGGAATCATTGAATTGAAAGGAATTGAATGGATTGGATTGAAGGGATTGGATTGGAATGGATTGAAAGGAATGGACTCGAGAGGAATCGAAAGGATTCGAATGGTATGTCTGGTGGATGTTTCAGTAACTCATACTTACATGATCTTGGTCCTAAACACTACATGCTGAAATACATCACATAAGAATTCCAACAAAGCAGACCACTGGATTGATATTTCATAAACATCAATGCTACTAGGATGTTTGAAGAGTGCTGACATCAAAACAAACATCAAAAACCTATCAGGTTATTTAACTGTTCCATAGCTAACACACCTCTCCTATAGCAAAGAGCGTGTGGTTGTAGGACCACAGACTGTCCAAAGTCAGCGTTTATCTCTCCGGCTCTAAAGTTGATCGGAATAAGGCATTCCGCCACAAAGGGGCTCGAATTTCTAGCTATTTCGATACGCGGATATTGGTAGTTCGAGGTCTCGGCATGATCAGTAGAAGTTGTAAACAATGTGTCCGGTCCTGAAATACGGTTGCGTTCATTCGCCGTTAACGGGCGAATGTGTCCTCTTTCAATCGGAAGGTCGTTAGTAAGATACAGTCCATACATGCTGTGCAATTGCTCATCTAGTCGGCGCGATCGTTCGTCATTAGCGTCCTGTACAAAGTCAAGTAACTGTCTTCGTCCCATACATGCGTCTGAATGTGCACTGATTATGACTACAGATTCCTCCGAATTACCCGGGGACATACTTGTTCTCCCTTCGACGGATTCATCCTCGACTACCTTAGACTTCTTAGGCGGGCTGTCCGAATTACCCGAGGGCATACAAGGCACCTCTTCGGCGGATCCCAAAATATTGCTAGAAATGTTAGACAAAGTGTCAGAGGACTCACCTAAATTACCCGGGTGCATACGTGGCGACCCTTCGATAGGATCCTCCCCTGCACTATTATCCGATCGAGCCAACCTCAACTCGCTTGCGTCTAACGACTCATCCTCATCACTGTTATCTTCGGTGGTCTCATCCGACTCATCCTCGGTGGTAGTGTCATCAGTGTCTTCGGAGCGGATCTACAAGACGACTCGTTCGTAGGCTCAAGTCAACACCTTCGTCCCGATGGTGCTCGCTGTAACACATTGTTTCGACGCGTTTCCCACACCCCTTCACGGTGCCACTCTCGTACATCGCGGGGGAGAAGGTCTAGCGTGGGTACCAGTCGGCGTTCGGAATTCCAGTTCGCCCAGAACTCTTCGTCGCTCAACAGTTGTTCCTCGTCGAGGTCGGCGCTATCGCTGGCTTCGTCGTCATTCTTATCGAGTACGTACAAAACGTTGGTTGTTTCATCCTCAGGCTCACTATCCTGCTCATCCTCGAAATCGCTCTGTGCATGTGCAGTGCTTTGCATTCCAGATTAGACACTTTCGCTTCGCTTGATCATTTCGCTTGGCTCGCTGTGGATCCATTTCGTTCAACTAAACCAACTCCTAGGTATATTTCCGAAAGTTAAATGATTCGGACCTGCACGGTAAACGTACATCATCACAACTACGTATGAGCACAATATCTGTGACTCATAAGCACAATATTGAAGAGTAACAAGATGGCGTGTTTTTTTACGTTGTTGCAAATGTTTCTAATGTTATTGTATCACTATTATGTGAAAACAATAGTAAAACAGTTTCTACTAAAATAAAATACACCACACTTGTATATTTCAAGAAAGTTAGATGATTCGGACCTGCACGGTAAGTACGTACATCACAGCAACTACGTATAAGCACAATATATATAACCATAAGCACAATATTGAAAGAGTAATCATAATGGCATGTTTTTTACGTTGTTGCAAATGTTTCTAATGTTGCTTATCTAGCTGCTATGAAAAACGAATAGTAAAATAGCTTCTACTAAAATAAAATACACCACACTTTGTATATTTACGAGAGAAAGTTAAATGATTCGGACCTGCACGGTAGACGTACATCATAGCAACTACGTATGAGCACAATATCCTGTGATCATAGAAACAATATTGAAGAGTAACGAGATGGCATGTTTTTTTACGTTGTTGCAAATGTTTCTAATGTTGCTTATCTAGCTGCTATGAAAAACGAATAGTAAAACAGCTTCTACTAAAATAAAATACACCACACTTTGTATATTTAGGAGAGAAAGTTAGATGATTCGGACCTGCACGGTAGACGTACATCACAGCAACTACGTATGAGCACAATATCTGTGACTCATAAGCACAATATTGAAGAGTAACGAGATGGCATGTTTTTTTACGTTGTTGCAAATGTTTCTAATGTTGCTTATCTAGCTGCTATGAAAAACGAATAGTAAAATAGCTTCTACTAAAATAAAATACACCATACTTTGTGCATTTAGGAGAGAAAGTTAGATGATTCGGACCTGCACCGTAGACGTACATCATAGCAACTACGTATGAGCACAATATCTGTGACTCATAAGCACAATATTGAAGAGTAACGAGATGGCATGTTTTTTTACGTTGTTGCAAATGTTTCTAATGTTGCTTATCTAGCTGCTATGAAAATCGGATAGTAGAATCTTCTACTAAAAATAAATATGACACTTTGTATATTTAGGAGAGAAAGTTAATGAGGGGGGGTGTTTATACGACCACGTAGATGAGCGCAAATACCATGTGGTCATAAGCACAATATTGAAGAGTAACGAGATGGCATGTTTTTTACGTTGTTGCAAATGTTTCTAATGTTGCTTATCTAGCTGCTATGAAAAACGAATAGTAAAATAGCTTCTACTAAAATAAAATACACCACACTTTGTATATTTAGGAGAGAAAGTTAGATGATTCGGACCTGCACGGTAGACGTACATCATAGCAACTACGTATGAGCGCAATATCTGTGGCTCATAAGCACAATATTGAAGAGTAACGAGATGGCATGTTTTTTACGTTGTTGCAAATGTTTCTAATGTTGCTTATCTAGCTGCTATGAAAAACGAATAGTAAAATAGCTTCTACTAAAATAAAATACACCACACTTTGTATATTTAGGAGAGAAAGTTAGATGATTCGGACCTGCACGGTAGACGTACATCATAGCAACTACGTATGAGCACAATATCTGTGACTCATAAGCACAATATTGAAGAGTAACGAGATGGCATGTTTTTTACGTTGTTGCAAATGTTTCTAATGTTGCTTATCTAGCTGCTATGAAAAACGAATAGTAAAATAGCTTCTACTAAAATAAAATACACCACACTTTGTATATTTAGGAGAGAAAGTTAGATGATTCGGACCTGCACGGTAGACGTACATCATAGCAACTACGTATGAGCACAATATCTGTGACTCATAAGCACAATATTGAAGAGTAACGAGATGGCATGTTTTTTACGTTGTTGCAAATGTTTCTAATGTTGCTTATCTAGCTGCTATGAAAAACGAATAGTAAAATAGCTTCTACTAAAATAAAATACACCACACTTTGTATATTTAGGAGAGAAAGTTAGATGATTCGGACCTGCACGGTAGACGTACATCATAGCAACTACGTATGAGCGCAATATCTGTGGCTCATAAGCACAATATTGAAGAGTAACGAGATGGCATGTTTTTTTACGTTGTTGCAAATGTTTCTAATGTTGCTTATCTAGCTGCTATGAAAAACGAATAGTAAAATAGCTTCTACTAAAATAAAATACACCACACTTTGTATATTTAGGAGAGAAAGTTAGATGATTCGGACCTGCACGGTAGACGTACATCATAGCAACTACGTATGAGCGCAATATCTGTGGCTCATAAGCACAATATTGAAGAGTAACGAGATGGCATGTTTTTTACGTTGTTGCAAATGTTTCTAATGTTGCTTATCTAGCTGCTATGAAAAACGAATAGTAAAATAGCTTCTACTAAAATAAAATACACCACACTTTGTATATTTAGGAGAGAAAGTTAGATGATTCGGACCTGCACGGGAGACGTACATCATAGCAACTACGTATGAGCGCAATATCTGTGGCTCATAAGCATAATATTGAAGAGTAACGAGATGGCATGTTTTTTACGTTGTTCCAATGTTTCTAATGTTGCTTATCTAGCTGCTATGAAAAACGAATAGTAAAATAGCTTCTACTAAAATAAAATACACCATACTTTGTGCATTTAGGAGAGAAAGTTAGATGATTCGGACCTGCACCGTAGACGTACATCATAGCAACTACGTATGAGCGCAATATCTGTGGCTCATAAGCACAATATTGAAGAGTAACGAGATGGCATGTTTTTTACGTTGTTGCAAATGTTTCTAATGTTGCTTATCTAGCTGCTATGAAAAACGAATAGTAAAATAGCTTCTACTAAAATAAAATACACCATACTTTGTGCATTTAGGAGAGAAAGTTATATGATTCGGACCTGCACGGGAGACGTACATCATAGCAACTACGTATGAGCGCAATATCTGTGGCTCATAAGCACAATATTGAAGAGTAACGAGATGGCATGTTTTTGTACGTTGTTGCAAATGTTTCTAATGTTGCTTATCTAGCTGCTATGAAAAACGAATAGTAAAATAGCTTCTACTAAAATAAAATACACCATAGTTTGTGCATTTAGGAGAGAAAGTTAGATGATTCGGACCTGCACGGGAGACGTACATTATAGCAACTACGTATGAGCGCAATATCTGTGGCTCATAAGCACAATATTGAAGAGTAACGAGATGGCATGTTTTTGTTTCATTTTTGATTTATATATCAAGGATTGATAAAATTTTTAGTCTAGGACGTTGCCTTTGAATCGGCGTCAAACCAAGCGACCGATCTGCGATGACAGACTAGTGGTAAATGCCATAGCGACACTTGACGCTGGTATATTATCTTTGGATTGAGGGTTATGAAGTTTTCAATTTACACAAACACATTAAATGTATATATACTTAATACAGTGTGGCGAAAATTTGACAGCTGCTCACTATGTTGTCAGATGAGAATTTGCACTGCCAGCACAACCTTCCAAAGTCGGTAAGTTACTTTATGCATCATCTAAAAATTATTATTACCTTATGCATCATCTAAAAATTATAAGCTCATGGTTTTAAGCCTATATACACAAAAAATTGTTGAACATTTTCTATTCAGATCATAGTGGGATTTTTTTGACTTCACGCGGCCATATGTCGTATCTGGGACCAGTGAACAAAAAGGGACCAGCGAACATTTCTTGCAAAAAGGGACCAGTGAACAAAGAGGGACCAGTGAACAAAAAGGGACCAGTGAACAAAAAGGGACCAGTCAACAGTTTTTGCAAAAAGGGACCAGTGAAAAAAAAGACCAGTGAACATTTTTTGTAAAAAGGGACCAGTGAACAAAAAAGGACCAGTGAACATTTTTTGCAAAAAGGGACCAGTAAACAAAGGAACCAGTGAACAATTTTTTGCAAAAAGGTACCAGTGAACAAAAAGCGACCAGTGAACATTTTTTTGCAAAAAGGGTCCAGTGAACAAAAAGAACCATTAAACATGTTTTGCAAAACTGTAGCAGACTACCAATAAAACAAATCGACCTTTTTGAATGTGCCTTATATAGCCGTGTGGTTTTCATGATATGCTGTAAATCCTGTGGTAGCGATTTCGAGACTTACTGAATAATACCGTTTATTGATTTTTGGTTCCCAATATTTATGCAAAAACTATAAAATTGTTTTTACTTTTTCTTATTATATACTATAGCAATTGAATGCGTAATATCAACAGCTAATAATACAAATTTAATAATCAGGAATCTAAGATAGGTAGTTTATATATATGTTACTACTGTGGTCGAATGTTCAGTCTTAGTCACTATAGTCAGATATCCTTTATCAAACTTTCAAGTAATTTCAACTTCATCATTCACCGATAGTTTTGTTTGGAAATTTTGGAAATGTAAATAAGTAGTAGTATTAGCAGTAAACGACAAGAAAATACGACTTTGTGTGTGCATTATACCACTGCGTACATTGAGAAATGCGACTAAACTCCCGTGGTACAATAATTGCGTGTTTATGTTTTGACGCGCAAATTAGGTGTTCTAAATGAATATTTAGAGGAAAAATTAGTATAGTTAGTTTTCTTTCATTTATATCAATGGTGGGTACTAAAAAGTGCTATGACACAATTCCGATTTGAAATATGTCTCTCGAATCTGACTTTCAATCGACAATAATTGCGTGTTTATGTTTTGACGCGCAAATTAGGTGTTCTAAATGAGTATTTAGAGGAAAAATTAGTATAGTTAGTTTTCTTTCATTTATATCAATGGTGGGTACTAAAAAGTGCTATGACACAATTCCGATTTGAAATATGTCTCTCGAATCTGACTTTCAATCGACAATAATTGCGTGTTTATGTTTTGACGCGCAAATTAGGTGTTCTAAATGAATATTTAGAGGAAAAATTAGTATAGTTAGTTTTCTTTCATTTGTATCAATGGTGGGTACTAAAAAGTGCTATGACACAATTCCGATATGAAATATATCTCTCGAATCTGCCGAAAAAATTCAATCGAGACTGACTTTTCGAAGCTTGTTAAATTTGTTCATCGCTTGCGTGAATATGTAATATCAGCTAGCCTAAGATTTGTCCTATAACCTGCTGTTGAAAACATTATACATATAGGAATGGTAATAGATAATGCATTACTAGAACAGGAATAATAAGGTTACTTCATAACGATAGCTAAATTAGTTTCGGAGGTTTAGGGTATTTGCCAATATTATATTTTGCAATTCACAAGTTTAAAATTCTGCGGTATTGGATAAAATTTATACAATCCGTACACACTAGTGCATTATTCATGAAATTCGATTGTGAATTTATTATATTACATATTTCTTAAAAGTAGACGAATATTATCGTTTTTTGAATAGGCTGTTACCATTTACAGAAAGCGACAGCTTTTCAAATTTATATGACTGCTGGCGTGAGATAAATCCGTTCAGTCGCATCGATCGGTACCTTGCGCCAATACTAGAACCTTGTAGTGATCTAAAAGACAGAGGACATTTTACGTTGGACTACACAAAGATATTATTTTTAGTAAAATAACGGCAAGTGGTAGCTTAAAAGCATAAAAAGCTACGAGCACCTACTTATTTCTCCAACTAATGATATGTATTCGTGTCTTACCGGAACGCAGCTACGCTTATATGAAATAGTCATTTGTCAGAACCAAGCGATTAATATAATTAAAAACTTCTAGTTTTATACAATTAATTTTTGAAAAAAGCACTCTTTATAATTAAAACAACAGTAAAAAGGTAAAAAGACCTGCTCTGGGGTTTCGAACAGGTTCATTTCAAAGCTCGTAGTAAAACCGCAAATTTATACATACATTTATGAATTTCGACAGTTGTACTAGCTTGAAAAATCTTATCGAGGCATTTGCTATTTTATAAAGTCGCAAAAATTAGAAAAATAGATTTTATGTGAATTTTCGATACACAAGAGGCAATCTGCAGAATGTTGTATTGATTTCTGTTCTGAAATAGCCTTCTAAAAGATTAAATATTTATTTTGGAATGTGTGAGGCCACTTTATGTGCAGACAGCATGGTTGTTTCTTCGTCTAAATCACGAATTTATCGTGCAAAACTTCGCTATCAGAAATCAATCGCGGTATTCGAAGTTTAGCGTCTTATATATACAATTATATACATACTTATATGCACGAGCATATAAGTATGCTGTAAAAAGTGTGCGGGCTTAATAACTTGTGATCATAAAATGTGACCGCGAAAAACGCCCACGTTTTGCACTGTACCACAAAACATGGTCGTGTACTTAAGGTAGAATCAAGATTTGTTAGCGTACACCGGCTTTGAGACAAAAGAACAACCCAGGTAAAAGCGCGTAAAATGGACAATAATGATAATCCACTTGTGGCTAGTTTAGAATTTTCCGTTCCACTACAACACAGCAAAGCTTACCCTACGACGTCGGAATGTTGTAGTGATTTTCGGCTACCTTTTTACCGAGTATATATGTTTCAAGAAATCAGTTAAATTTTGTGCTTCCTTAATGCTCTAGCCATAGTAAATGGGGAAGTATGGGGTTCCCATTTTACTACTAATATCTTTTACAAACACAGGATAAGAGCAACAAAATTTTAACTCGATATATATGATAATATAGCGTGCAGCAAAAAATCAATAACAGAATTAAACCACTTATAAGTTATTACAATAGAATTTTGTGCAATATAAATAAAAATTATGCAACATGGTCTGTGTAGAAAATGCACGAATGGCGTGAGATGCAAAGTGTTACATAAACAGCGTATTCATGGCACAATGGCTATTCGTAAGAAATATCACATAAAAATGCATCATTTGTTTATACCTCATCACTACACTTAAAATTATAAACAGCCGCTAGATTTACTAACCTTAGCTGTTTAAAGGTTTGTTTGTTTATGTTAAAATTTAACAACAAAATTTCTTTCCATTTGAAAAAAAAACTTCACGACAGAAAACACTGCTTTAATTTAATAAAATTTTTACATGTGATAATTTCGTGCGCGTAGTAGGTGGCAATTGAGGCACTGCACTATCAGCTCCGGAAGTTAATAGAATATTTTATATCCCAAGTATAAACTGTTCTAATATAGATTTTTATTGTCTTTTTACTCTAAACCATGTGATGTATCCTCCGAGCTTTCTAATAGTCTTCAGTTTTTATTTTAAGATCTTGCCGCAAGCGCGCAGTATAATTTACGGTTTTATAGGCATCGTATGTGTCATTGGCAACACCCAATGCTAAATAATGTACTCCAGTAGTAATATATTTAAAAGATTGAATTTACGTATTAGCGACCTTATAATGCAAATTGCTATTAACAACACCGGTTCCGTGCCACAAGGCATTATGCACACTGTGTTCCGTGCACACGTACAAACCGCCGTTATACACCAAATTCATATAACATAACTAGTCAAAATATGATCTGTTTTCATATTGTGGACAGTGGGCATTAAAGCGTTAACCAACGAGTGCCTATAGTCAATGGAGTTTAGACATTTTTGATGGTAACTGCGCCATACATAGAAATTATAGAGAATGTCTTTCAGCAAATTCCTTGCCATGGATACGTTGTACCATGTCCTACATATAGCGTGTTGTGAACTAATGAAATGTTTTGACAAAATTTCAGAATTTGCCAAAGATTGCATACATGAATATGTAGGTAACAGCCTCGGCGAAGCCTTATGGTGCATCATATTTTTTGAATAGCTAATATTTTCAAAATATCAGAAAGTATTTCAGATATAATGCGCTAAAAAAATATATTTTAATGCCGCTGCCAAATTTGAAATATGACACGCTAGACAGTCAAATTCAATTTCGCTTATTTGACAAAATAGCACAGAAATTTTTCTCTAGACTTCCAACGATGATTGCTTGCATTTATCAAATTGTCTGAATTCAATCCAATGACAGTCTGGTGGTTTTGCGCCAGTTGGCGCAGCAAAGCGGTAAAAGTAAATTATAAATGATTCGGGGGATAACTTAAACGATGTGATAAACAAAAAAAATTTCTCTAATTCCGT
Source organism: Trileptium ribeirensis (assembly GCA_030248225.1). Classification (NCBI taxonomy): domain Eukaryota; kingdom Metazoa; phylum Nematoda; class Enoplea; order Enoplida; family Thoracostomopsidae; genus Trileptium; species Trileptium ribeirensis. The sequence goes on along the minus strand of JASANE010013556.1, from coordinate 6,913 downwards.
ATCAAATTATAGAATATAATCTTGATAACGAAGAAATCAAGCAGTCAAAATTTGAAAACGGTCAATATTCAAAAAATTCAAAAATTCCGCTGGGCCTTAGTGGACCAAAAACGCAAAAACATCATTTTCGTATTAAATCCAGCGATATTAAAATAAAAAAATAAATTTATTAAAATAAAAATATAAACCGGCATGAAAAGTTATATGCATAACTTCATGGAAAAGATAACTCACTATAGTATTAATATTGACATATAGTACCTTAGTTGTATCTTGTACTACATACTTTATGTCCAAGCCAGAGATGCGACACTGGCGGTCATAATCAAAAATTGCGATTTTTTTGGTTTGTGAATCATTTATTGTAGCGAATAGTATACGGTAGCTATTATTACGCATACGGACGCCTCAGCTGGCCAATTCCCGACTGCCATGGTAACTAGCTTTTAATTAATAATATTTTATAAACAAAATTTAAAAACAAAAATGCAAGACATCGGTTAATATAAAATTTTGAAGCGTTGCATGAAAACAGCCATATCTCGACAGCCACATAACGTAATTGATAAATCAGAGAAAATACATTTGCAGCATCGGTGTACATCAGCTAAAGTATGAAAATGCAATGATAAGAGAATACTCGATTGGTGTGAAGTAAACACTGTGGGTTGTTCTTTTTTATAAAGATGTTGCCTTTATAAAAATTTGATGTATATATTTTCAAGAATTTAGGAATTTAGTGCACAAAGACGCACAGGTATAGGTAGCATCGAAATCTATTATTCAGCTTTCGCTTTTGCGGTGATTTCATAATTTATTTGTTCCTAAAATATAATTCATTAAATTCTAATTGTTGCTGTTTCTAGGAATTTTCCGATTGAGACGCTTCTGTATTTAAGTTTACAAAAATATAAAAGATAAAGTAGTTATGAATAACATAGTAATAACTTATTATGCTACTTAGATTATGAGTGTCGTAGATGTCACAAACTTTCAAAAACTGTGAAATTAAAACCCTTATTGTTTTATCAGAATAACTATACAAAACAATTCAGCCCAGCAAAAAACAGAATTTGATAAATACGAAGGTTTTTCCCAAAAACAATAAATCAGAATCCTACTTTTAAAGGCAATATTAAATAGTTGTGTTCACGCTTGGTATTAAATATACAAATCAACTATGAAATTATTTTTTCTTGTGTTACTTTTGTGTAAACTAAAATACTTGCACAGCGATCTATTTTTGGTTTTTCAATGCTTATACGAAGCAATAATCTTTGTATAATCATGCCGTATGTCAAGTTTTATACTGTACTGCATAAAATGTCCAGCGGCTTAACAACCTTCTCCAATAGCGCTTGTCGCGCTTGCATTGAAAAACTACATCAATTGGTGTGCTCCTACGTCCCATTTGTTACAGTAAAGGTACTGTGTCCGACTCCTCATTTACACTTGTAACGCTGTGCACATTCCTTTTAGCCACAACAGTAAGGATGTGACAACGTATTTGTTTTTTCTTATACACTACAGAAAACGTCTCTTATTCAAATGGCGTATTCGAACTACAGAAAACGTAAATATTTTGTGTAACACGACTGATAAGGTTTTTTAAAAGAAATTAAAAATATTTTGTGCAAGACGACTGGTAAGGTTTTTTAAAAGAAATTAAAAATATTTTGTGTAAGACGGCTGGTAAGGTTTTTTAAAAGAAATTAAAAATATTTTGTGTAAGACGACTGGTAAGGTTTTTTAAAAGAAATTAAAAATATTTTGTGTAAGACGTCTGGTAAGGTTTTTTAAAAGAAATAAAAAATATTTTGTGTAAGACGACTGGTAAGGTTTTTTAAAAGAAATTAAAAATATTTTCTGTAAGACGACTGGTAAGGTGTTTTAAAAGAAATAAAAAATATTTTGTGTAAGACGACTGGTAAGGTTTTTTAAAAGAGATTAAAAATATTTTGTGTAAGACGACTGGTAAGGTTTGTTAAAAGAAATTAAAAATATTTTGTGTAAGACGACTGGTAAGGTTTTTTAAAAGAAATTAAAAATATTTTCTGTAAGACGACTGGTAAGGTGTTTTAAAAGAAATAAAAAATATTTTGTGTAAGACGACTGGTAAGGTTTTTTAAAAGAGATTAAAAATATTTTCTGTAAGACGACTGGTAAGGTGTTTTAAAAGAAATAAAAAATATTTTGTGTAAGACGACTGGTAAGGTTTTTTAAAAGAAATTAAAAATATTTTGTGTAAGACGACTGGTAAAGTTTTTTAAAAGAAATTAAAAATATTTTGTGTAAGACGACTGGTAAGGTTTTTTAAAAGAAATTAAAAATATTTTGTGTAAGACGACTGGTAAGGTTTTTTAAAAGAAATTAAAAATATTTTGTGTAACACGACTGTTAAGGTTTTTTAAAAGAAATTAAAAATATTTTATGTAAGACGACTGGTAAGGTTTTTTAAAAGAAATTAAAAATATTTTGTGTAAGACGACTGGTAAGGTTTTTTAGAAGAAATTAAACATATCGATGTCTTTATTATCAATATATATACCAAGATCTATTTTACATGCAGTGTGTAATCAGTCTTTTATGTGATTATCGTTTTCATGCCGATTCTGAGACTTCCTTTATGGCTTAAATCAAGTACATTGAGATCCGAAAATTAAATATTAAAATTAGCTGCAGCCTTTAGGTTATATGCCTATATCGAAAACATCTTTTGTCTATAGTTGTTTGCGAAAATTATATGAATTAATGAGTCAAAATACTCAAAACTAAATATTATTTTAGTAGCAATATTCCTGATCTATAGATATAAATCAATAGAAATAAATAATATAAATAAATTAGATCAAATAGAAATAAATCAATAAGAAATAGAAATAAATAAATATAAATAAGAAATAGGAATAAATGAATAACAATGATAAGTATATGAAGTTTTGAAATTTTGTCACTGTTGTTTTCATAAATCCAGCCAATACTACTCTCTCTATCACGTTAGGTGCTTTTAAAATTGAAGAACAATTCTGAAAAATTAACAATTTAGTCATTGCAAGCATGCATTTGCTGTCAAAGTAGCAAGTGGTTTTTAATATACTGCAATAATGTTTATTATATAGCTATGAAACTACAGCAGATTCGGTCTTGCTAAACAACGGTTAATTTGCGTTTGAGTACTGATTTAACACAACAGCTAGCCTATATATGTATACAGAATTCCTAACTGCTGCAAAAACTAGTTCAAATTAATGAAAATTCGAAAATACAATGTTGAGACATAGAAGAAACCCATAGCTTGGCTATGCAACGAAAAGCATAAACAAGCTTCAGAAACGAATAACAATTGGCAATTTTAATAAAACCATATTTAGACAACCAGCGTCATACATGTGCCGAAAAGACGTAACCACAACTAGGAAACTATATGGCTGTTTCAAAATACAATATATTATTGGTTATGAATGTTTTCTGCAAAGCTGTTGTTTTAGTACAAAAACGGTGTATTCTCGTGAATTTAGAGAACTAAATTTTGATAAAATTGTAAAACATTGGCGAGAATGTGAAGAACATTGACACAAATTAGCAAAAATTGGGAATGTGTAACAAAACTGGAGAAAAATATAACTGTCCAAAAGTTTCAAAATTTTACTCACCCCCCACCCCTCCTGACTTACCTAGCTCACCGATACCGATCTGGGACACCTATGCCTACATTACAACAATAGCTGGGAAATATCTACAAAATTGGCCATGTTATATTGTTTTAATCACCCTTAGGTGATAGAAGACACTAATTTCGCAAAAATGCAGGTTTCAACCCTGTAATTGTTGGACTCGGGGATGAAAATGATCGCAAGCTAGGTATTATTGTAGGCAAGGGTCGACCTCACCTAGGAATCATACATATATTCTGATAGGTGCTATACAGGGTAAGGTACACCTTCAAATGTACAAAATTGGAGATACAAAATCTGGATGTTTTAATACAAAATATCAAAAAGGCGGCATTATAAAATTGTATAGTAGAGTGCCATTGATCATGGAACCGCCTCCTTTGAGCTTGAAAGCATATAATATTGTTTGATCAATGTCACATCCTGTTTGGAAAGTATTCTGTACATCGCGAAGCTTTTTCCAAAGAAGCTAGATACAGTACTAAACATTACATTATGCATTTCGCTTAGTGATAGAGCCATGCGATGTAACAATTCTGAATACAATTTAATAAAAAAACAAGTACATATTTAAATTACTGAGACAAAATGTTTAAAAAATGTTTCTGATTTTATATTTTTACTCTAGTACGTCAATACACCGAATCCGCCACACACACGAACACAAATATATTACCGCTGCATAACCAGGCCGGATATAATATATATTTTTATGTATCATCCCTATATTACATTTTTGTTGAACTTGGTTCGACTAGAACTCCAAAAGGCTAAAGAAGGCCTTATCTCAGAGATGATGATTTTGTGAACGGTTTCGCCCTTGTGTGTGTGCGCGTGTGTGTGGCGTTGGTTCCAATTTGAATGTATGATTTTGTTGCACTTGCGATATATGAGTAACTAACTGTATTTTCTAACTAAGAACAGGGAGGGCATTTTCTTACTGCTACCCAGTATTTGTTGTCACTCAGATGAAGAAGAATGTGAGAGCTAAACTAAATCTACTAGGCCACCACTACCGCAACCATCTTTATCTGCTAATGTTGTCATTTCAAAGTTCGACTTGTCTTTAGCGCACATTTGACGCGACGCTTAGCTGCTTGATTGACAGAATAGATGTTAGTGCGCCGCAGTGAAATTGTAATAGTTTTATTATTTGTGCTCATCAGGATGAGAGATGACTATAGGGCTGATGAGTACAGTACTGTATGTCATCACCGAGAGCGAGGCACAAAGAACGGTAATTAGCTGCTGACGAAGATGCGTTTTCTACAGTCAGTCATAACGAATTCGCATACGACAGCGAGATTGATCACGGAAAACTTTAAAGTCAACCATATATATATATGATTATGATTAATATATGCTACAATTATTTATTTACATAGATGTGAGTGTCGTTATATGACCTTATAATTGGTCTTAATACGGATTTGATCATCTACGAGGGTGCTTTGGCAGAACTCTTGTCATAAAATATGTGTTTAACAAACTGTTTTAATTAACACATCAGGAAAATAAATCTGCGTTCCGATTTATGCTAGTGCTGCAATAAATTCATATATAATAGTTTGTTTGGGTATTTTTTTGATTCGTATAGGCTAAATTGCTAACGGAATTTTGTTTTCTAATGTTGGAAAAGATTATTCGGCGTTATACCGATCTAAGTGGGTTTTAAAGACATTAGGTACTGTGCTGAGACCATTGGGTTTGATAGCATTAATTTAATTTTACTTTTATAGATATTTTTTAATTTAATGCAAAAGGTAATGAAACAGTTGAGGAGCGTTGATGATGAGCATGACACGCTGCATCGTATATAAACCTAAGGTAATGATTATGTTCGTCAACATATGAACAAAATCGAATAATTTTCAACAAGTTATATTCTGTAATAACAAAATGGGACATTTAAGGTCTACCTAAATCTCCACTCCAAAATGGTAGTGTTTAGGAAATACCAATAATCTTGCTACCATTTGGCTCTGCTCGGCGACGCGGATAAAAAAACTGCGTTAGAGTGATATTTATAAAATTTTTTGATTTTGGTTACCAGAGAATTGTCGAAAAGTTCCGCATTTCGGACATCGAACAGTGGTGATCTTAATAATTCAGTTTTCAACGGCGTCAATGACTGTGACTCGTTTTTGTTCCGCCTTAAATGTGCTCGGATGTATTCTAGACGTTTGCAGCACGCCGCTTTCAACTAGTTAACGGGCTCCTGTCGATCAGACTTGTGAAAGACTCCGGCAATGAAGCTAAAAGTTTATTACAGTCTGAAAAAAGGTGACAACAATGTCACGGTTTAAACGGTTGTCACAAAACCCAAAATAACGTTCAGAGCGAAGCAGTTACAAAATAAAATCCGGTAACACTAGCTGTATAAACAGAAGTGTCGAATGACTCAGGAAATGAGTAACTCTCGCAATTGTTATTGTGTTCACAAACGACTAAGCCATTTTTAAAATTCGACAAGTTTGTACAAACATCTTTAAATTCTTCGTTAGCAACAACTTCAACATCACTACAACACATGAGGAATAACATATTTTTTGCATAACATTACCATGAGAGTGTTTTCAATTAATATACATACCAATGTCCGGTTCAAGAAGCCATACGACAAGCGCTTGGTTGGCGAGTTCAAAACTGCCGCTTAAATATGTATGTACATCGTGTAAAACACATAAAACTGAATGCGGCTGCGCCAGAGTATAAAAGTCTATTTTTATACCGAACAACTATATACTCAATTGAAATCCGGTTTATGCAACTTTTATTGTAGCCGTCAAAAACACCATTTTGTCGTTCGCCGGTTTAAATGCTAAAGGTCACCAAACGCACAAGTCAAATTTTTCTAATAAGCGAATCGACTAGGCTACAAATAGCTTTGCTGGGAAATCATTGTTTATATATATGTAGCGATTGAGCGCGTGTGTCTTTGAGAAACACTACGGCATCTGAACCAAAGGGCCTGTAAAAATACTTAGTCAAATGAAATAAAAGTCGCCGTGGCAGGCGTTACATGACATCAAAATATAACCCGAATTGATTTGGTATTATGTCTGTGCATGTATTGCAAAATTTAATAGTAGAAGTTATTCGTAGTTGGTAGGCTGGCTGCTGCGTTGCGTTTCGTTTACACAATTGGAGCTATAATAAGCGTGGTATTGCCAGTTACAGTTTATATCAAAACATCATAATAAAAATTTTCTAGAAGAATATGATGCTCCGGGTCGTAC
>JASANE010013554.1:0-11630 GCA_030248225.1 Trileptium ribeirensis | reverse complement strand
GTTCAGTTACGTGTGCTTAGTGTAGTTTTACTACCGTGACTGCATTTTTCAAGCTAAAACGGTGTTTTAGCACTATAAATAGTGGTAATTAACTTGCAAAGAAAAAACATCAATTTTGAGACATAAAATATTTTTAGATTTGGTTGAACATGGGGAATTTGGCCGAGTGGGGGGACAGACATAGTTGAAAATCTCACGAACATGGGGACTTGAAAAGTGGGGAGGGGTCCCGCACCCCCTCCCCCAACTGGGAACAGGCCAGGTATAGGTTGGTTGAACGCTTGCATATACTGCCGTTTTCATGTATTTTGCATCTCTTGGGCCTATGTTAAACCGCCTTTGGCCCAAATAATGCATTCTAAAAGAGTCAGCAGCAAAGCATTATGCAGTCTTATTGAGCGTTTAATCTGCAAATGCGCCTAATTTGGCTCACATATACCTACCGCTTCTCGAGATACAATTTATATAACTATTTTGTAGGACGCCTTTCTGACCCGACTCAAGCCATTTCGGCCCACTTTTGCTGTCAGAAGGAGTTGGAATGGGTTTTCTCATATAATTAAAGGGCACAAAAATTCCACTAGTTTGAACTATTTCGTATCATCTGGATGTATTTTCTATTTCTCTAGATCATTCCGGCTAAAGATCGTTGCAAGACATGTCAGGGCAAGAAAGTCGTGAAAGAGAAGAAAATTATTGAGGTCCATATTGATAAAGGTAACCGATGTCGTAACTTTACGTGTTCTAATGCAGATTGATGAATTTGTCAATAAATTTGCTTCATACTCGTGTATAGTAATAATATCTTGACGTGTCAGGTGTACCGCTGACATTTGTGCGGTCGCTAACTGTATATTCAGCGGAAGTCTACATACTAGATTTTGTGATAGCTTCGTGTTTTTCTTACGAAACATTTTATTCTTGGGGGAGTAAATATATACGCAGAATTGGTTGCGTTTGACAGTAGAAAATGTAACTGTTCTAAACAAAATATGGCTTTTTTCTCCTTATAACAGTTACAACTTTCCGTAGTTTCCATTAGATGCCAAAACATATGTTTTTTCTTATTAGAAAGGTGTCAAACTATGTTTTTAATTCAGTGTAGCAGTCTTGTTTCCATGCTAGGAGAGCCTGTTCTAAATCAAACAAAATTCATCAGCCTTCATAAAGGTGTCAAACTATGTTTTTAATTCAGTGTAGCAGTCTTGTTTCCAAGCTAGGAGAGCCAGTTCTAAATCAAACAAAATTCATCAGCCTTCATAAAGGTGTCAAACTATGTTTTTAATTCAGTGTAGCAGTCTTGTTTCCAAGCTAGGAGAGCCAGTTCTAAATCAAACAAAATTCATCAGCCTTCATAAAGGTGTCAAACTGTGTTTTTAATTCAGTGTAGCAGTCTTGTTTCCAAGCTAGGAGAGCCAGTTCTAAATCAAAGAAAATTTATCAGCCTTCATTATATTATCCTGTTTTTCAAGAGTTTTCACAGTAACTAAACGGTTGCTACTCTGGCTATAGGTATGAAAGATGGCCAAAAAGTTGTATTTAACGGTGAATGCGACCAATAACCCGGTATCTTGCCTGGCAATAATATTATTGTTATCGACATCTGATTATATGCATGAAGGATGGCCAGAAAGTTGTATTTAACGGTGAAGGCGACCAATAACCCGGTATCTTGCCTGGCAATAATATTATTGTTATCGCCATTTGATTATATGCATGAAAGATGCCAGAAAGTTGTATTTAACGGTGAAGGCGACCAAGAACCCGGTATCTTGCCTGGCAATAATATTATTGTTATCGACATCTGATTATATGCCTGAAAGATGGCCAGAAAGTTGTATTTAACGGTGAAGACGACCAAGAACCCGGTATCGAGCCTAGCAATATTATTATTATTATTATTATTATTATTATTATGGACATCTAATTATTATACTCTGGTTATAGGCATGAAAGATGGCCTAAAAGTTGTATTTAACGGTGAAGACGACCAAGAACAGTGTATCGCGCCTGGCAATACTATTATTATTATCGACATCTGATTGTTATATTTTGATTATAGACACCAAAGAAGGCCAAAAAGTTGTATTTAACGGTGAAGGCGACCAAGAACCCGATATCGAGCCTGGCATTATTATTATTATTACCGACATCTGATTATAGGCATGAAAGATGGCCAAAAAGTTGTATTTATGGGTGATGGCTACCAAGAACCCGGTATCGAGCCTGTCAATATTATTATTGTTATCGACATCTGATTATAGGCATGAAAGATGGCCAAAAAGTTGTATTTAACGGTGAAGGCGACCAAGAACCCGGTATCGAGCCTGGCAATATTATAATTGTTATCGACGAACAAGAACATCCGACGTTCACACGTCGTGGTATCAATCTTCTGATGCGAATGGAGCTCGAACTAGTCGAAGCGCTGTGCGGTTTCCAAAAAGCAATCGATACACTCGATCAGCGGCATTTACTTGTTACTGTTTTACCAGGCAAGTATTTTGCATTTTGTTTTTCTAGATTTTGAGCATAGTTTTCAGTGAAAAATTGGATTAGACGTGTATACTCTTGCTGCAAAGAATCGTTGATGTCATTGGTGTTTAAGTTCAGCGTTCGTTTCAAATTATTTAAATTTTTAATCGAAATGCGTCAAAAAATTTTTGGACCCTATAGGAAATTTTATTCTACTGTTTTGCGGCCCCCTTCCCCCAAAGAGTTTTGAAATTATGTACTTGGAGTTGTAAACGACAGTCTATTTGTTCACTTAACAGTATATTTTTGAGACTAAAAATATATAGCTTACATTTTTGTAACTGTTAACGATATATAATGGCAGTTTACCATATAATTACTTCACATTTGCCTTAAAATCTTGCAAAGTTTCATCTATATATGCAGTTTTTTGAATTATGTACTTTTTTGCGGCCCCCTGAAGTAGTCCGAAGTATCGGGGGGTTCTGCTTCAATGGGCTGAGTCCCCAGCGGGGGTTCTGCTTCAAGGTGCTCAGTCCCCAGGCGAGAAAGGCATGGCAAGACCCCAACGTCAGTCTTGCGAGTAATACTTTGGGAATAGGTGTCATCGACAATTGAGACGCCGACAAGTGCTGAACATGTAGAAATGAACAACGCTTCATACTGTCATTTTAATGTCGTTTGTTTAATGCGACAACGTTCGTTCGCAAATATGAATACGTTCTTTACAAATGAACGTTATAATGTACGACTGTATTCACTATCGTTCGCGCATCACATTTACTTTTATGCATTTATTTTTGTACGCGACATCTTCGGTTCTTCTCTAGTGGAGAGGCGTTCGGAGATATTTTATTTCTCAGTCTCACTATACGTTATTTAGAGCCATATAAGTTTGCCGGTTGTTTTAGCGGTTAATGAATCTAGGGATATTCAGACTTGAATTTTTTATTATACACAGCTCATGGCAATAAACACGATCTTTATACTTGTCGAAGGTTTGGTCAGCCATTGGAAACGTTTTGCCGAATGAGTGCTTAAATTATGCCCTTAATCAGAGCGTAGTGTAACGTAGTGGAGATTGTGTGTTGCAGCGGTGAAATGTTTTAAATTCCGTCTGTCGGTGTGTGAACTGCCATAACTTGAACCGATTTTCATGATCTTGGGTTCATTCGTACCGGCGTAGTCAATTTACCATGTACATTCTCGAAAACGTTTTTTGATTTGAGGACTGGTTCGGGGGTTAGAGGTCAAAATGTTTGTTTTTACCCCATTTTATAACCCTTCACGGGAGCAAGGTTATTTTTATCTTAACTTTCGAATTTGTTTCTCTTGTTGGTTGTATTTCATAGTAAAATGATGAATTGTCGATGCATCTTTTTTTTGTTTTTTATTAACGTTCCGGTTCTGGAGTTATAGGGTTTGAAGTACAAGGGTATGGTGCCCCCATGGTTGCTCGACCTAAAATTCAAAACTTTGTTCTGACGTCCTGGGCGCTGAAAAGTTCACTTTCGGGTTTTCGGGCATGGGAAACTCATTGCCTATGTTGGTTTTGCACTGCGACGCATGGGTACGGCGGTATGACGCCCGCATGGTTCGGGGTTAGAGGCCAAACTGATGGTTTTAATCCTATTTTAGTACTTTTCACCGAAACAAGGTTAGTTTTAACTTTCAAATTTTGCTCTGGTTGGTTTTATCTCATAGTAAATGATAAATGCCGATGACTCTTTTTTGTTTTTCGATTAAGTCTCTGGTTTTGGAGTAATAGGCTTTGATTGACGTATGGCACCTCCATCGGCCCAAAATTCGGAAATTTGTTCTGTCGTCCTGGACGGCTGAAAAGTTTAATTTTGGGTTTTTTTGGCATGGGAAACTCATTACCGTTGTTGGTCTTGCTCTGGAACCTATAGTTCAATGAGGACGGGGCATGGCACCCCCATGGTTCCTTGACCCAAAATTCCTAATTTTATTGTGACGTCCAGGGAGGTTGATACCTTGCACTTGGGGGTTTTCGGGAATGGGAAATTTATTGCCGGTGTCAGTTTTGTATGTTTCACTACGCTGTGCAATCTCGATAGAGTTAATAGTAATTATTATGTTCGTGCGGACGGAAAAGCCCTTTCGTTTCCTAAGAGGAGATGTGGCCGCTTTTGTGCATTTATTGACTCTCGATTTGCAACTACTGTGAGGCTGATGTGCTGTATAAAATGATAGCAATAATACAATTTGTGTCGAAGGTCCGTCGGCTTAGGGGGTAGATGATCTTGGGGATGGCCGACAGACATTGTCGTTTTGGCTTATTTAGGGTATCATGGACCCATTGAAAACAAATTTTGACCCAAACTTGGTTCGTGAATAAGGACAACAGAGCATGCTATGTGCAGATATGAACAAGTTGAATTGCTGTACAAAATTATAGCAATAGCATCCACATTTCTCGAGATAGTTTCGTTCTATGTGTGAGTCCACCTTCAGGTGGGTATACGTGGGTTTGTTTTTTGTCAAGTCAGTTCATGGTCGGAAAAGCCATGCACGCGAACAAATCATGATATTCTTTTATGTATATATGCGATTTGGGATGCAGCAACGCGTAGGCGCTGTTCGAGGTACATATCTATTTTGCTATTTACTTAGCACTTTGCTGGCCGCGTACAAGTGAAAACGCGATTACCTATAGCGTTTTTCTCGTATGCCATAATACACAAATTTACCGCGAACATTGCTGTCTGATTCAGAACGTCGTTTGATGAACACGGACAAACGTGCAGAATGAACAAATATGTACCTACGCAAATTCCATTTGTGCATCGCAGAGCCCATGTTCGCGTCCACACAAATGCGAATACTACTGGCAAAAATGTGAGCTCGAATTTCTGCCTGAATCAATTCGTGATTTTGACAAAAGAACACCATTGGTATACGCACCTAAATTGGACTCACACAATATATTTTTGGCCTTATGGGATCATTGAACCCATATTTTGATCCAAACCGGCAATATCAGCTGCGCACACTGCGCAGCTTCATAGAGCGTGAATTGCTCTGCAAAATGAGACCAGTAACAGCCAGCCGTATAGCTCAGGCGGTTGCGAAAATAATAGTCGTTTCCGTGTATTTTGGGACACTTTGACCCTGATAATGCATTCCGTGTGGCAAAGCTTGATATACATCTTTATAGAGGTTTTTACCTTACGTAGTCAGCATAATTTAGCTAAGATATCTGCACCAGTTATCGAGATGCAATCCATTAACGTGGTATGTCGGACGCGATTTTAACTCCACCAGAGCGAATTTGGCCCACTTTTACACGAGCTGAAAGAGTTGGAATCGGTTTTCGCGTCTAACTAAAGATAACGAATTGATATTTTAAGCTTTCCAATGAGTTTAGGCGTAGGTCAAACAGCCCAGCCGAAGTTGAGTTATACTGCCACCCCAAAAAACACTAAATAGACACCTTTAAATTTAGCAAGTGGTCAGTCTGAATGCTTCGCTATGCTATGCGTCAAATTTAAGCCATTTTCTGCTCCACAGGGACAAATTATTGTATTTTTGGCTAAAATAGGAAAAAATTCTAATATTTCACCACATTAGAGAATAATTATATAATTTTTAACCACATGGAAAAGTATCTGGGAGGGTATGAACCTGGAATACGTCAAAAATTTAGCCGGATTTAGAGATGCCAATCATGCATAATGTATTACTGATAAAAAAATTAATGGTTTATCGCAAGAACATCAGTTTTTGAGAAAAAAGCATATAATCGTTATCGATGTACACATTGCTCGCCTTTAAAAATATCAATGCTTGTTTGCAAACTTACATGTTACTTAAATACATAAACTAGTTAAATCTGTTAAACGTAACGAATCCATCAAGTCTACATAACATTACAACAGTCGCTGGCAGAAAAAGTGCAGATTTTTGCTTATGCACGCAAACGCTTTCTGGGCTCTCCAAATTGGGGTGGGGGTGCGCCCCTGGCATTTTCCGGCTCCCCCCTGGTGCAGAACAGGTGCCCCCGGTTCATGCCCCATGGCAAAATTTTGGGCTCCCCCGGTTCACCGCCTCTTGGAAATTTTTTTGTTTCCAATCTGTCCAAAGTACAAAAAAATGATCAAAATTTGCACCAAAATTCCTTTCTGAAGCCAAAAATTTCGCAAATTTCACCAAAATTTGTTTCAAAATCGCTTTTTCTCTCCATCAAAAACGTTTTGGCAGTGTTTCTGACCGGTTTTTTAACCGTTTTTTTCTTGGCAAAATGCCCCCTGGCAAAATCGGTCGCCCCGGGTTCGGAATCAGGGGCCCCATGGTTCATGCCCCCTGGCAAAATTTTCACCTGGAGGGCCCAGGCGTTTACATGGTTGCTTGGTCCTACGTGCATATGATTTTAAGCAAAGTTCATTATGGGTGTGTTTTAATTCTACCTATGTAGTACAGTTTGGTATAAGGTGAAACAATGTCGCAGGATGACATATATGGCGATATATAGTTTACTGTATACAGTAAAGGTGTATTTGACCTTAATTTTTGATTAAAATTTGAAAACATCTTTTTACCGTTGGGTTAACCCTGGGTAACAGCAACTTTTAATTGGTGCTCTGCCGCCTCGTAACCTTTGAGTAAGCTAAAGAAGTGCGGCAGCAGCATTTATGATTTTTTCAGTGGTTAAACAAACTACAAAGACACACGGGCTAGGATGTATAGGGTGATCCAGATCGTCTTTCCAAAAGTGTAGTGGTTTTGTAACGGTTTTCGTGGCTGTAACCGCGAAATTCGGCTAGCTATCTTTCCTTGTTTTCTTTTTGTTACATTGATGCGATAGTTATATTGCTGTTAATTATTTTTTTACGCGCTAAAATATTAAGGCTAGAATATCTGCAGCATTTCCACCCACATTGAGAAAGTAGCACAACAGTTAAAGTGGACCACAATGTAATGCTGAGCACGCTTGTCAAAACGAGGCCGAGTGGTCTAGCGCGCAGTCGTGTCCTACCCGTCCAAAACCTACGTGTTCAACTCCCGCCACCATCTTAATTTTACATTTTTGTAGTAGTGTTTTTGTTCTAAGCAAATAAACGATGATCTTAACATATCAAATCATCATGGGGCTAACATTAAACTACGTAGGTGATTGATGTCATTGCTATTTCGATTATTTTATAGTCACAACGGATAAACGATGAATTTATATGCCAAAATCGATACTATGTAGGTTTACAGATATTGTTGCTATGCTATGATTTTGTATTTAATGCAACTATAGAAGCATAGATCACAATATAACAGACTTCAGATAGAAAATATGACTCCAAAATAGTATCAATGGTCCCCGCGAAACATCTTGTTTGCATTTTTAATAAAGTTTGAACATGTGAACACTGTTCAAACTTTTCAAGGATATCCCTGTAGCCAATTATCGACTTGATTTTGATTTTAGCTCAAATTTTCAAATGCCCTTTAATCACCACAAAATTTTTAGCTCAAAATCTGAGCAAAAAGTGTAAGCGTGTGAACACGCTTTAATATTATTTGACGTCAATAATTTAGGTGAAGTTATCAAACACAGTGACGTTAAATGCATTCCCGGCGAAGGAATGCCGACGTACAAGAACCCGTTCGAAAAAGGCAACCTTATCATTCAATTTATAGTTCATTTTCCTCCCAGCAACTTTATACCGCCCGCAAAGGTGAGTGCTAAACGCGAATTTTATTCAATGTGTGTGTGTACTTTACAACAGAATGCTTCCTTCACTGCTGTATGAAAAATATACTGATCTATACACTTTTTATTGTAATATTTCTTAGCAAAATGAAAATAATTTTGTTGCTAAATGATGTAGTATTATTTTGTGGTTGAATATAGTTGAAATTTTGTAATATCGGCTAATTTAGAACGATCAGAGATAATGTTACCGACGCGATGGAACGGAAATGCGTGTAAAACAACCTCTGTTTGTTCGTGTACATAGTTATTGTTCAGGCGATGTTTTGTTTTTACTAGATGAGGAAGGAAAATATTTTATTGGATTCTGGCGGAACAGCAATAATAATACAGTAATTTTGCTGAAGTTGAGTATTTTTGATGGATGGTAACTTATCTTGGTTGAAATGACAGTCAGTACAAAAAAAATTGTATACAACAATTCATCACGCCTAAAAGCGGGAATTCATTGTTGACAAAAGTTAGCTACGTTTTATTTATTCGTGTGATATCGGTTTCGACTTTCGTGAAAAATTTTGCTATGTTCGTACGGAATTTGACGTTAAGAAACCTTATCATGAAGCGTGGTCGCAAATACGCAAATATCTTTTTGAAATAAATTTGTTGTGTCTGTGTAACTTGGCTTGTTTGGTGAACGTCGAGCATTAAAATGTGGGTGAGGTATTTATGTGTTGAGTGTTATGTTCTAGGATATAGTTTTATGCTGATGCTAATATTTTTATTAGTGAAATGGAATCAAACTGTGCAATATGTTATGGCAGCTTCTTTACCTTCGTCTTCTATCCCAATATTTTGATTCTCCATCGTAGCTGATACATGTAGGCGAGCGGCTTATTCACCCAAAAGTTCGTTGTTGAGCCTATTGTTTAAATAACTGTGTATGCATTAATAATCAAAATGATTTTTCGGCGTAAATCCATAATCCACGGCGACAAAAAAAACTGAAGATATTACACTATTAATTCTTCAAATTACCAAAATAATATATTTTCATACTGCTATTTTTCAGATTCCCGAGTTGGAGACCTTGCTGCCTCAACGAAACGAAACACTAGTTCCTGACGACGCTGAAGAGTGTGTGCTTGTCGATATGGATCCGAGTCAAGAAGCTGGAGCTAATTCGCACTACGGTGGAGGTGGCATATACTACGATGAAGACGAGGGTGGCCATCATGAAGGCGTACGATGTCAGACACAATAACATCATTTTTATTGTCTTTATGGACACGATTCGTAGTGGATTTCTGTAATTAGTATTTTTGTCGTAAACAGTTCGGAGGATGATGGAACGAACTTTTATGGTGACTCCATCATTGTAGCAGAGGCGAGAGTTTGGGCTTAAGCCATACTCAGGGATTCCTGAAACGAGCACGGTGTTGCCGAAAGGGCCCAGTTCGAACATGTCATCGACTAGAATTATGTAGTTGGCCTTATGTTAACATACCATCCAGCCGTATGTATTAGTGGAACCATGACCTGTGGAACCGCTAATATTTACAACAAAATACAAGGATCATTCTTAAAATTGGATCAATGAATTATTATTATGCAAATTGTCGATATTGCATACTTGCCGGCCAATGGTGCTACGGTGGCACAAACTAACAATTTTTTTTCATACCCGCGGTGGTATACAACAGTATTTCCTGGCGAATTGCCAATGTGAAATCGGCATAAACGGTATTCGAAACGACAGTACAATTTGCGTGATTCATTAAAATTTTTACTGTTTTTTCGTTTTAAATCGCGAAACAATGAGATTTACAAATCGATACTTGCGTTGTCCTAGTACACACGTTAGATTTGCGTTTTCTAGGACTAGACATTAGAAATGGCTAATTTTTTCACATTGATTCGCTCGTACATGTTTTCGGAACGAAAAATACAGCCAATGTTGTAAACTTCTAACGGAGCGATCAATGACCAAACCTGAAAATGTTTCTCATTCTCACCTCTGCAGAGTTAGTGGTGCGGCAATAGGTAAAGATTTGTTGCATAAAAGTGTTGTGGTCGTATTGCTGATATTGTCTTCTCGGTTTTCAATGCCTAGTGTAATATTGGAATTATGCGTCAGTCGATTCTAAGTGCGTAAAGTTATCCAAGTTTCATCTATCATGCCAGTTCGCGTATACGCGCAAAGGTCAATGTTTTATCGTATTTACGCGGATACGGTTTGCGATCCAGCAATAGGCCAATGTAACCTTTAGGGGCAGAAGTGAAATGTATGCTGTGCCGTTCTCCATATACTAAGCCTAAGCTAAGGTGTCTGTATGGTTCATGTACTAAGCCTACGGCAGGGGGCTCCCGCCCCCGAACCCTCCCCCTTAAGCTGTTCTTTTTTTAACGTTATAACGTCCGGCCCCTAAAGGTGAGACCTGGGTCCAGCAACACATAAACGGTAACTATTTTAGGCCTTCGCACCACAACATAACATTTTGTATACGCTTGTAAAGAGTGATCGCATACGCTTGTAAACGAGATTCCAATTTCGTTTTTATCGCAGTTTCTAATCATTGACCCCGAACCTGTTTGATTCACGGTCCGTGTCACCGAGGGTCTGGGCGTTATATCGGTACAAGGAAAAACAACTTGGCGCATGGACTGGACGACTGCAAGTAATGCTCATGTAAGAAACTTCAGTTAAGTAGGCAATATTTTGTTAAGGTATATAAGTAAACAGTAGACTGTACTTCGCACGTATAAATTGATATCATTTTTTAGCATTTATTATTAAACCGGGCAAGTTCAAAGTTTGATCATCAAATCTAAATATTTTTTCTCGCGGTTCATCGTTTATGTCGTAGTGCATCTGACTTATAACAAATAATCAATAACTTAGAGATATTTCTATATAAAGGTCATATTGAAATTTAGCTTATTCTGATTAAGTATTGAGGGACTGGTGAATAACGGCAATCGCAACCACTATATATAGGAAATTATTTCATGTACTTTATATATAATTTGTTTTGCAAAATCATTGTGGATTGCTGTTCAATTACTCTATTGCAATTGTCGGTTAGTCGATTTCTCGAATTGTAAATACATAATACTTTATTACAGTAAATCTCGATGTTAGTGAAATTTAAGAGCTAGCTGGTACTGTGTTTTATTGCAACTCAAGTTGGCCGCAGACGAATAAAGGCTATAGTTGTCGGAATTTTGGATTTACTCAATAATATTTTGTTGGTTTTACCCCTCAGGAGCCTGGGGGTCTGGACTTAATGGTCAAAAACATGGCGATATGAGTTAGTCGCTCTGTAACTTTGTAGGGTGATGGAATATATAATAGCCCAAGAACCTAGTGGAAGTATCCAATAATAGCAGTAAAAACGTCTTTTGTTTAATGGTGATCAAATTATTTTTAGTATAGCGATAAAATGAAAGTTAATTTTATAGATAATATTTTTGACTTAAATTGCTGCTTTAA
>JASANE010013553.1:0-20188 GCA_030248225.1 Trileptium ribeirensis | reverse complement strand
TGTTGAATGCATGTGGCGGAACGCAACAGAAATCAAAGCAAATGTACGGACTCTGACGCCACTTGCCCCAGCCACTGGATGAATTCATGTGGCGCCAACGTGATGGTTAAACATTTCCACTCGCATTCCTCCAACATGTGCGTTATATTGCAGAGAGGAATCCTGGTATTAGTGAAGACAGCCAGAAACGCAGCGCCAGTGGGTGGTAGGACGGGTATGGGGCGGACCAGCCAAGCAAAAGATTCGCTTGACTGTCCCAAGCCAGCAAAGGAGGAGGGACGCCCGAATTCCAGCTTTATGCTTTGTGCAAAGTGTATTATGAAGAAGGACTCTCGACGAAATTTAAGAGATGCTGCTTAGTTGCGCTCACCAAGCTGCACTGCATCAAATCCAAAAAGCAAGTTGAATATGTTGATTTTGTGGTTGGCATCTCAAAATGGTTTTGGGTGAATTTCGGCAAAAAAAAATTTTTTTCAAAATTTTTTGGGCTCAAAAAAAAATTTTTTTGGTCAAAAAAATTTTTTTCGCTAAAAGTGTCAAAAAAAATGAATTCCCCATACTGGAATTCTCCTGGATGCAAAATTTTAGGCAAATCGGAGCAAAAATTTTTTTTATTTCTTTGGGTCCTCGATATTAGACTATGCCGTAAAACACATAAAGATAAATCTTTTGTTTTGTTTGTTACGTCGTATACTTAGTGTATATGCCGTACGGCAATAAGTACTACAATTTTATTCACCATACAAAGCACTTTTCTCGGCTAACTATACGTTTGCTGAAAGGGAGTATCACTGTAAGTCTGAACATGTGCATTTTGTAATCATATGACAATTTATATGTAAAACGAAAATTGTTATAATTTATATTTTTGTCTGTCAACCCCAGATTGTTCAACGCCTGCTCGGTACTCTGTTAGCTCAGTCTGAATTACATACAAACATATATTTTTATACTGGAATAAGCTAATCGTATCGTATCAAAAGGTTAGTTAAAATCCTTCAGCCTACACATTCTATACAATTATTAATATTTTGTTACTGGTAGGGGTTTATTAAAAAAACTATTATTAATTAAATACGTTAAATATTACATATATATTTATTTGTATTGTTATGTAATTATACAAGCATAAACGTCGTTATGCATTAATCAATGTTAAACTGATCAAGTATCACAGTTCTGATCATGTTATCAAAGTGACGTTATACGGAAACTGATACTAATTGGTGTGGGTTTTTCTTTATTTTTCTTAAAATATCGACTTGTTTTATCTTCAGGAAGAATCCCAGTCTTAAAAATCTACACGAGCCAATAAATCGTAGTGGAAAGATCACTAGAAAAGTATCACTTTAAAAAGCTGTGAATCCAACTAGTGCTTCTGGCATTGCAAAGATCACTAAGGTCGCTACTCAGCACCAACCACAGGCCCCACCAAAATGCGTTCAAGCTTACGCTATATACGCTAGCGTAGCGAGACATTATACCTAGTACCTGTCAAATGACATAGTTCTAGAACCATTCGGATAAGCAGATACACAATTTTTTTGTAATTAATGCTTGCAATAACTTCTTCGGTAAAGCTTGAGGTGCATAAAAAAGTATCAATACACCCCATTCAAATATACGTAAACATGGCATAGACCAATATATTAACGTTAAGAATTTTTAAACTTAATTTTGTTCTGAAATTATTTGTCTGAGGCTTTTCTGCGCGAATATGATTTCTATAATTCCTTAAAACAGTGACGCATGAATCTGAACAGACGCCAGAAGTCGGATCAAATCAATCTAAAACACAACAGGCTACCATAATTACTCACCGTTCAACCTAAAGGCTCGTGTTCAATACGATGATCACAGTGCAACCATGAAAAGCGTAGATAGCCATTTGACACAAGCGACCGTGCCTTTAGAAGCGCAACGAAGCAACATCTTTGATGATGGAAGAAATAATGGATCCGAAAATATTTGGAAAAGCAAAAAAGGTATTTTGATTTAAATATATAAACTTTATATAGTAAGATATTAACGTTCGCCAAAGAATTTCCTTATCTTATTATTTGAACTTGCATAAAATATGAGATTAACTTGTCCAGGTTGGTGTGTTAGCATAATACGAAAGAATTTGTCACTATGTTTAAAAATTTGGATTTTATTTAATGAACAAACCTATTACAGTTTTAGCTGGACATATACAACTGACATTTAATATCAACAAGTACCATAGGTGTTCAATATGAGTTAGTAGGATCCAACACCTCCCGTGTCCCGGAAACAACATTCCACCGCGCTTGAAGGACAGTACAAACTTCTGCTATCGACTAACTAAATGATCGTACATTTTTCATATGCATATATATTATTACTGTCCGGCTGTCTGTTTGTTGCTTTAGCTTACTCCCATACTTTACCCCCCTGCCCACACTTCCAATGCTGAAATGTGTGAATAAATACTTTTGAATTGACAATTACAGGTATTTCAATAGGTGAAATAAATATTTATCTGTAAACTTTTAGCATTTTTCCTCGTACACTTAACACCAGCGATAACTTTGTGTGGTAGGAGAAATAATGGATTTTCTGGCACATCGTATTACACTATACCCATATAAAATCTTGTGTTTTATTAACAAAATTATGATACAAATAAAAATTTCCATAGCAGCCAGAAATTAATAGTCTTGATGGTTAGCTGTATTGTGAATTACAGATTCATAATTACAGCCAGAATTATAGATTCTTAATAATTACAGCCAATAATCAGATATTCATAATGACAGATTCATAATTACAGTCAGAATGACAGATTCACAGGTTACAGTCAGACTACAGATTCATAAACAGCCAGAGTCACACATTCATATTTACGATACGACAGATTCATAGTTACAGCCAGAGTTAGATATTCATAATGGTTAGACCATTAGCACCAAATAGCTATAAACAGCTATAAACGACAGATTCATAACGACAGCCAGAACAATATATCCATAATTACAGTTAGATGAATAGATTCATAATTACAGTTAGATGAATTTATAGCTATAAACAGCTATAAAGTTAGATATTTAGATGAATTTACGATACGATATAGCTATAAACAGCTATAAACGACAGATTCATAATGCACCAAATAGCTATAAACGATACGATACGATACGATACTATAAACAGCTATAAACGACATAGCTATAAACAGCTATAAATAGCTATAAACAGCTATAAAAAAAAAAAAAAAAAGTTAGACCATTAGATGAATTTCCAAATAGCTATAAAGTTAGATGAATTTACGATACGATACGATACTTCAAGATAGCTATAAACAGCTATAAACGACAGATTCATAATTACGATACGATACACTCCATAATTGCAGCTATAAACGATACGATAAATAGCTATAAACGACAGATTCATAATTACGCCAAATAGCTATATTTATAAACAGCTATAAACGACAGATTCATAATTATAGCTATAACGTTTACGATACAATTTTGTTCGCCAATTAATCTTCTAAAATTAGTTACAAAAACTGAACTGATAAAAGTAAAGTGGCATTTGTCTAGATTGAAGAAGCAATTGATCATATAATGCAACGGATGCAATATGTTTACTAGCAAGAGTGTTAAGGCTAGCGTCAGAGCTGATTTAATCCAAGCCGAAGTAATAAATTTTTTGCATGATCGAATAGGTGTGTTGATGCGCGCTGCAATTGATCTTAGTAGCAGCTCAAATCCAATGAAACTGCCAATATCTAGCTTGTTTGCAGTACATTTTGTTAATCCAGTTGAAGCTAGCCGAATTTGATGACACGTCTAAGAAGCAGGTCAATTGTGTTTGCAACTACGATTACGGTCAGCTAGAACGGGTTGAACAACGATTTTAGCTGATATGCCATGGCTTAGGTTATACAGCGGAAGGGTAGGTGAAACTACAACTTTAATATAACTGAAAATGATTTTAACTGACTAATAGCGCTGTAGGACACATCCATGTTGATTAAACGCCAAGTAATTTTATTTGCTTATGCAACTGCAACGTTGTGAAACGAATGGACCATCAATCGCAATATTGTCTGTAAGGAGTGTGTTGAAAATTTCCTCCGAGGTATTCGACATGTTTTTTCCAGGTAACTCTGGCTGAAATTATGAATCTGTAATTTGGCTGTAATTATGAATTTGTAATTCTGGCTGTAATTATGAGTCTGTAAATCTGGCTGTAATTATGAATCTGTAATTCTGGCGTAATTATGAATCTGTAACTCTGGCTGTAATTATTAATCTGTAAATCTGGCGTAATTATGAATCTGTAACTTCTGGCTGTAATTATACATCTGTACTTCTGGTTGTAATTATGAATCTGTAATTCTAACTGTAATTATGAATCTGTAATTTTGGCTGTAATTATGAATCTGTAATTCTGGCTGTATTTATGAATCTGTAATTCTGGCTGTAATTATGAATCTGTAATTCTGGCGTAATTATGAATATGTAATTCTGGCGTAATTATGAATCTGTAACTCTGGCTGGTAATTATGAATTCTGTAATTCTCGACTGTAATTATGAATCTGTAATTCTGACTGTAATTATGAATCTGTAATTACTGAATTTGTAATTCTGGCTGTAATTATGAATCTATAATCTCTGGCTGTAATTATGAATCTGTGATTCACTATACAGCTACCCATCAAGACTATAAATTTCAGGCTGCTATGAAATTTTTATTTGTATCATAATTTTGTTAATAAAACACAGATTTTATATGGGTATAGTGTAATACAATGTGCCAGGAAAATAATTATTTCTACCCAATAAAAATTATAGCAAGTATTAAGTGTACGAGGAAAAATGCTAAAAGATTACAGATAAATATTTATTTTCACCTATTCCCAAATACCTGTAATTGTAAATACGAAAGTAGTTATTGACTCATTTCAGCGTTGGAAGTGTGGGCAGGGGGGATTAAGTCTGGAGTGAGCTACAGCAACAAACAACAGCCGGACAGTAATAATATATATGCATATGAAAAATATACGATCATTTGGTCATAAATGCAGAAATTTCTACTGTCCTTCAAGCGCGGTGGAATGTTGTTTCCGGGACACAGGAGGTTGGATCCTACTAACTCATATTGAACACCTATGGTATTTATTGATGTTCAATGTCAGTTGTATATGTCCGGCTAAAACTGTAATAGGTTTGTTCATTAAATAAAATCCAAATTTTTAAACATAGTGACGAATTCTTTCGTATTATGCTAACACAACCTGGACAAGTTAATCTCATATTTTATGCAGTTGGGATGTTGGGTGCGAAATTCTTTTGGCGAACATTAATATCTTACTATATAAAGTTTATATATTTAAATCAAAATACCTTTTGCTTTTCCAAATATTTCGGATCCATTATTTCTTCCATCATCAAAGATGTTGCTTCGTTCGCTTCTAAAGGCACGGTCGCTTGTGTCAAATGGCTATCTACGCTTTTCATGGTTGCACTGTGATCATCGTATTGAACACGAGCCTTAGGTTGAACGGTGGGTAGTATGGTAGCCTGTTGTGTTTTGGATTGATTTGATCCGACTTCTGGCGTCTGTTCAGATTCATGCGTCCTGTTATACAGAATTATAGAAATCATATTCGCGCAGAAAAGCCTCAGACAAATAATTTAGAACAAAATTAGTTTAAATCTTCATAACTAATATATTGGTCTATGCCATGTTTACGTATATAAATAAGATATATTGATATACTTATCACGTCGAGCTTACCGAAGAAGTTATTGCAAGCATTAATTACAAAAAAAATTGTGTCTGTGCTTATCCAAATGGTTCTGGAACTATGTCATTTGACAGGTACTAGGTATAATGTCTCGCTACGCTAGCGTATATAGCGTAGCTGAACACAAGTTGGTCGGGGCCTGTGGTGTACTGGTAGCGCTCTAGTCTTGCAATCCAGAAGCACTAGTTCGATTCCCGGCTGGTTCAATGTTACTTTTCTCGTGATTCTTTCCACTACGATTTATTGGCTCGTGTAACCTTTAAGGCTCAAATACTTCCTGAAGATAAACCAAGTCGATATTTTAAGAAAATAAAGAAACCCACACAATTTAGTATCGATTTCCGTATAACGTCACTTTGAACATGACAGAGTTGTGTACTTGTCAGTACGTTGATAATGCATAACGACATTTATGCTTGTATATTACATAACAATACAAATAAATATATATGTAATATTTAACGTATTTAATTATCTATCAGTTTAATAAAATTCTATAGTAACAAATATAATAATTATAGAATGTGTAGGTGAAGGTAACTACATTTCTTTTGATATGATACGATTAGCTTCTTCCAGTATAAAAAATAGATGTTTGTATGTATTTCGACTAAGTAGGCGAGTACCGAGCAGGCGTTGAACAATGTCGGTTGTAGACAAAAATATAAATTATAACGATTTTTTTCGTTACATATGATTGTCATATGATTACAAAATTCACATGTTAGATTACAGTGATACTACCTTCAGCAAACGTATAGTTAGCCAGAGTGCTTTGTATGGTAATAAATTGTAGTACCTTCCGTACGGCATCTGCATTTGAGTATACAACGTACAAACGAACAAAAGATTTATCTTTATGTGTTTACGGCATAAGTCTAATATCGGGGCCCAAGAAATGAAAAAAATTTTTTGCTCCGATTTGCCTAAAATTTTGCATACGGGGGTTTTCCAGTATGGGGAATTCATTTTTGACACTTTTAGCGAAAAAAAATTTTTTGACCAAAAAAATTTTTTTTGACCCAAAAATTTGAAAAAAAATTTTTTTTGCCGAAATTCACCCAAAACCATTTTTTTAGATGCCAACAGAAAAAATCAACATATTCAACTTACTTTTTGGATTCGATGCAGTGCAGCTTGGTGAGCGCAACTAAGCAGCATCTCTTAAATTTTGTCGAGAGTCCTTCTTCATAATACACTTGCGAACATAGAGCTGGAATTCGGGCGTCCCTCCTCCTTTTGCTGGCTGGGACAGTAGAAATCTTGCGTGGCTGAGTTGCCGCGCCATACCCCGTCCTACACCCACTGGGCGCTGCCGTTGCTGGCGCTTAGGAATTGCAGGGATTCCCGCTCAATATGGACGCAGCACGTTGAGGAATGCAAGTGAAGTGTTAGACCGTAGCGTTGGCGCGCATGAATTCATCCAAGTGGCTGGGGACCATCGCGTCAGTTGTGCCGTACATTGCTTTGAATTTCTGTTTTGCGTTCCGCCACATGCATTCAACATGGTTGGTATGCGCGAAAGCGGATCAACAAAGTGGTGCGATGGTTAACGGTTTCGTGCGAAGTACCCCAAGATGACGACATTAGAAGCGCGATCATCCCGAGCGCAATGTAGAGCCCGGCGCGATGACTCGTTGGAGAATCGGTAGCAGGGTCGCCGCAGAACGGCGCCGACAAAGCACAAATAGCCTTCTTAGAGGAGACATCATATAAGCCCGAAGACCTATCGGTTCCGCGGAGCTGCCGTGGTTCTTGTATTTCAGTTCGCCATGACGCTCTCGTCTATTTGGCAGACAGCCCCGGGAACCGCCAAGGCGAACTGGAGTCGGAAGCTTCCAGCTAAAGATATCACGGTAGGTACTGCATGGAATCAAAACCGTATTGTGCGCGACGTTTACGAGGAATGAATTGCTGGATTTGACCTCCGCGGCCCAGAAGTAGATCACATGACGACCTTTCTTTGGCGGATCGGGGGGTCGCGAAGTAACTGTTGGTCAAAATACTTTGCTTGGCATGCTTTTGGGGGCAACGCACGAAGCGCAGCGATATAGGCATCCCGTGTCATGGTCATTTCACGTGCACAAACGGAAACTCTACTTGAGTGTGTATGGTAGGTTATGCCGCTGCAAAAATGCAACGGCAGTCGTCGGTCCCTTAGCTGTTTGTTATTAAAAACAAAAAAAAAAATTGTTTCGGCAAAAAAAAAATTGTTTTCGAAATTTTGGAAATCAAAAAAAATTTTTTTGGCAAAAAATTTTTTTTCGCTAAAAGTGTCAAAAATGAATTCCCCATACTGGAAAACCCCCGTATGCAAAATTTTAGGCAAATCGGAGCAAAAAATTTTTTTCATTTCTTGGGCCCCGATATTAGACTTATGCCTGTGTTTACATTGCTAGGTTTATAACACGGGTCATACATGCGAAGCAGTGGTTGAGGGAAGGCTACCCCTCCCGTCAGTCCGCGAACCCTCTCCCTATCCCGAGAGGTCTACCTGCTGTCTGAAGGTACCACCATATTCCTCTCGGAGGGTGCGGACCCCCCTCCCCGTAGATCGCGCGGACAAGTTTTTGCAAAGATAGTGGCAAATTGGTAAAAACTGCGGTGAAATTGGCAAAAATGAGAATGCTACGAGGGACGGGTAGGTTGTCAAGTTCTGTCACAACCCCCCTCCCCCGAGGACCTCTGTTACCTACTGAGACCACCTTCCCCATGACCCCAGCTGCCGCATCAAACCCCGGAGCGTCAACATGTATTGTATAGTCTGTTAGCATCACCGACGTTTCAAACCAATTCTGTCTCGAGAATCGTTCTGCGTAAGTTAACTTAAAGTGACCCTCCCAGCCATCCTATTTGTAATACTGATTATGAATAGTAAGACCTTGTTGCGGAAAAATGTTCAATTTAATTCGATTTTTCTCTGGCCGATAACTGTCAAATTTAAATCCAACTGCCAGAAGTTATTGCTATGCTCGAACGGAATTTTGGCGATTTTTAATTAGCAGAAATTTAGTTCACTAATGCCTGTCGAGTTTACATATGGGTTATTCAGTGTTCGCGAAAAAACTAAATGCAATAATGATATCGTCGTAATCAAATCGATACTGTAGCTTACTTCTTGGCGTTCGCAAACAAAACCGGCTAAAGTCTAATTCTACAGATTTTCGTTCTGACAAATTTCGATAATTTTACTTGAATTTTTTCAAAATCAAAATGGATATATTTCAACCACAGAGCTATGTGTTCTCGAACAGTTTTGCTCTGAATTTCATTGAATTTTGCGCCGAATTTCATTTGAACAGGAAGCGTTCCGTTAAAACTGCTATGCTAAATGACAAAATAGGCTATATAGTTAGTGGGGTCATTTTAAATTTATTCCCTCATCGAAACACGACCGGTCCCAACGAAGCATATGGCTTAAAAGTCAACCTATACTTATATATTCTCATGAAAAAGGAAATTACCACAAACTCTGTGTTTATTAATTTTCGTAAACGTAATATATTTGCATGAGATTTTTAGTAAGCGCGAGCTTACTATTTGTTTTCATACCACATAAACAATATTAGTAGTATATAAAAAAGAACGTGCTGCGTAGAAAAGCAACGCGTCCTTGCAATGACAAAAATATGCAAGTTTTCAATATTTTTAGTGATGTTTAACAGGCATAGCTTTTTCGACCGAAAATCAGGGAGCAATGTTGGCTCGATTTTTCAAAATAGCGCCTAATTTTCTACAAAAGTATAGCTTCAACCTGATTTGAGCAGTATTTTATTCCCAAATATTTTGTTAAAATTGTAAAATTTAACTGATTAAATCATATCAGTTTAACTAAATAGTATAGAAATTTTTGATGGTATGGAAATGTAGAAGCTAATTTTAATATTGAGTTTTTACAAATCTATCTGAACTAGGAAAAATCAAAAGATTTGAACATAAAACTCTCATTAGACGCAGCAGTTTGAAACAATATTGGGAAGACATTTTGTACCAATAGCATTAATTTTTTTTAGTTATTTCTTCAAAAATTTACATACTAAATTAATAACTTTTTACTTGTGTTATTTTTAAATATTTAAATGATGCAATCATGTGCATTAATTTATGCTAAATGTGTAGTTGATAATTTATAAATGCTCAGTTAAACTGTCTCGATTCAGATAGAATACAAACAAGCAATTTTGGTTTCACATTCAAATTGTTAAATAAATTATTAGAAACCCTCATAAGCTTGCGCACAAATCAAACTGAAAGTTATATTACTAAACCACTGCTAAAAATGTAGATTCAATGTCTGCAGAAAAAATACTCATCGGTGTAATTAGGCCACCGGCATTAATATGCTATTATACGATAGCTGACGTTGTTAAATCGCCTGTTGGAAATAAGGCTGAGGTTTGTACTGAACGAAAAAACATGTGCATATAACAGCTGAACAATGAAATGATTTGCCGTGAGGAAGTAGCTCAGTAATTACCCAAATAAGATTAGAACTGGAAGGATTGTATTGTTAATAAGTATATAACTTAGCGCCTATACCTTAACCCTCTCCATCGTAAATGAACGTGTATTGTGTCCAGACTTGAACCCCGTTTTGTTTACTTCCACCTTTCTGATTAATCCCCAAAATTATATAATAATTAGTAATAACTATTTAAAATTATTAATATAAATTTTGCTAAAAGTTTACCTAATTAATAGATATATACATATAAAATTTATATGTCACCTATATACAGTTTTATTTTATAATTAAAGAATTTATATATACTTCTATACATAAAGTTATTTTAACTTATTATATAATTTAATTTAATAAATATATAAATAATCTATATCTTAATATTAATTTAATCATTGCAGTATTAATAAACTAACTATACTAAGTTAATAATAGTTTAGTTACATAATTTATTTAGTAAATATATTAATAAATTATATTTTAAAATTAAACTTATAAATAAACTGTATTTGCTTGATAAATATATTATCTATCTTACTATGTTAATTTTATACTAAGTTTACCATATAATATTTACTTGACAAATGTGTTGACTATAATTTAATATTAATTTATATACAAATTTTTATCTGTTATTATGGATACTTATATATACTCACACATATACTTATATATGTATGCATATACATAGAGTGGGTGTCACGGTACTAGGTAAACACGGTACCTTTTTCCGAAAACAAACACGGGAATAGAAATCGAGGACGGCACCCAAATCCCTCACCCGGAGGGCCAATCGGTTCGGCTCGGATTCAGACTCGGCTCTTCAAGCCTATCATTTTGATGGCCGACACCACGGGGGTAAGGTGAAGAAAAAACAGGGCTTTCATCATGGTGTGCACAAGAAGAGCAGAAGGTTTCGGGACATCAAATGAACTGACGCTGCACCCTAAGGGCCAGTGATTTATATTTTTGATTCTGACTCAACATGGGAAACACAGTGATGGTAGACATGCCCATCGGGAAAATGTCTGTAATTTTCATGGGTGCACTGCATCCTAAGTGGGCACAACGGGTTCATACTGGGCTCAATTTAGACAATATAGTCCGGAGGACATTACTATAATTTGTATATCAATTAATATTATGTTATTAATAAAATAATTATTTCCAAATCATCCCAATACCCATATTTCGAGGCAAATCTTAGTTATTTCTTAATAAGACCGTTTATTTTTAATGGATTTACGCGGGACCGGTCTTATTGTAAAGACCAGGAGCTTTGTACCAGAAAAGTCTGGCCTTGCTTCCTTAAGAAACTTCGCAAAGCGGCCGAATCACAATACATGTGCAAGCGCACGCTGCGCGAAAATCTCGGTTAATACATTATTTCGCAATGCACACCGTGACAAATGTGTCACAATAATATAAAAGTAAATTGAAGGCTTACAACAATTACTTACTTGGTCTGCCCATTGTCGTGGCTGTATTCATACGTAGCTTGTTTGGGTAATTTTTCTGCAGTGTTACCATTGTTTCCGTTCTTCAACTGTAACTGATGGACAGTTACATGATGATCAATGTCGTCGCCGCTATCCTTGCTCAAATCAGACCGTATCACTGCATCTTGATCCAGTTGCTCGAAATCCAGTGCGGCTAATTTTGATGAAGTAAATCGGAGTAGATCAGGTTTGGAACCAACGTGACGATTGTTATGGCTTACGCCAGGCACAGCTGTAGTTGTCTTGGCGGTTGAGTTTTGATACTGTTTGGGTGGTAATGGCGGTGGCTGTTGCTCTTGTTGTTGGATATGATGATACTGGTTTTGATGAGGATAGTATTGTTCGGCACGGAAGACTAGTTCACCTAAAATTTTGAAACATTAAAACTACCATTCTTGGTACACTGTCATCCGCAAACAAAATATTTTTTTACAAATAAGCAATATTAGTATATAAAATTGTTCTTATCATTACACGCAAAGCTTGCGACTCACAAAAGGAATAAATTTAAAATTAAGTTTATTGTGTAGTAGTTATATTTAGATTGTTAAAAATATTTTTAAACATTTTAAGTCAAAAAGATCCAGACAATCCGGTGAAAGAAACTGTTGACGAGAACTTTAGTATACTGAACGAGATATAATATATTCTAATGGTTCATTGCACAATGTAATATATATAATCCATATTTACAATATCATCTACGGCCATGACCCATGTCATATGACCATGTCATATGCGACATTGCCCATGTCATACGACCATGTCATATACGATCATTGCCCATGTAATATGACAATGTCATATACGACCATTGCCATGTCATATGACCATGTCACGTCATATACGACCATTGCCCATGTCACATGACCATGTCATGTCATGTATGCCAACTATGTCATATACAGCGACAAGCGTTTCCGTAAGAAAACTCGGATTACCTCTTTGTGTTATTTTATCAACATTTTATGGATTATCTACCGAAATTTGTAACGATAGGTACAACATTATCATATGTTGAGTAAATATGTTAAGAGAACAATACATATTTTAGATAGTCCTGCAACAAATATGTGCCGAAAATCCGGATTACACAAGGTTGAAAATCAACAATTCTACAATATAAAACATCCACATAATGTAAAACAGGACAATTACTTCATCACATAGCCAATCGCGTTTCACTAATAACTGTATTTGGCCAACTGTCTCTAAAAGTTTAGTTATGGTAGAATCATGATTGGTGCTACAAGTAATGCCCAAAAAGAATACTCAGCTGCATCATTGATGAGCCCAAATTTATCAGAGTAAAAACACATGGTCATTAACTGCTATGATGATGATAAACTACTGTTGTTTTCGCAGGAAAAACGATCCTGAGTAATATTTTTGACGATGCTGCTGTGTTCCCGGTGTTTTAATTTTTATACAAAGTTTAAAATACGGTTATCACTTACCATTTCGTGTTGTCGTCATACCATGGCAGCTGTTACCACTAGCTGATAATATATCGGGCTTTGGCGGTAATGGTGGTGGTACCGGTGAAATTCGCGAATCGTACGACGATGCGCTACGATTTGGATGATCTTCTTCTGTATTCGGATGCCTATTTGGCGAAGGGCTTCCTGAACTCCGACCTATAGCTGGACCAATCCAACCCGGCGTTTGATCGAGTTGTCGAGACTGATGTCGAAACGGAGGTACATGAGCGATACGTGTACTGTTGGTGCTAGTTGTTGCATTGTGGTTGTTATGGTTGTTGATCCTACTACTGCTGCTATTGCTTGTTGAATGAGAGCTGTTGCTAACACCGTCGCTGCTGAAAATAATATTGTTATTATTCGGACGACGATTACTACAAAGTTCACCTAAAATAGTTGAAACAATTTTCGATTTTGCATTCTTGGTTGTTGCAGCAGCTGTATTTGATCCGAGTTGATGAGTTTTCGTTCCAGCTGAGTTTATTTTAGTTTGATCGACGGTAGAAAATATTATGTGTGACCGTTGTTCAGGATGATAGTCGTTGTTGCTTGAGTGATCGTGTTCATCATGTTGATCACATATTAAAAGATCAATTTTTTCTTGATTCGACGGAAGCGAAATACTACTGCAATTCTCGCTCGAATAATTGTTATATTGTTCTGTATCGCTCGTATTTTTTGTATTTGAATCTGCTGACAACGTTGCTACAAACGATTTACGGTTTGAAAATATTATATTGCTAGCATACTTTCCACCATTACAACAAGTGTTCGAATGAACAACAGAATGTGACATGATTGTATTGAGTTAATAAAAATATATGTATTGTTTTTAGTATTCACGATTTGACAAAAATATAACGCAAACAATCATTACTAAAGGAAATAGGTATTATATACTATTATTGAATAAATTTCTTGGAAGAATTTTTAGCATCACTCACGTTGTTTGTTCAGTTAAAGTCCCACCGAGTCCTAACGCAATTTCAGTACCATTCGATTCAGCTCAACGAGATGTTTCACACTCAAGAGATATATTCAAATATTGTCTACTCACGATATATGCGTTTACCACAAAAAATCATTTTGTGTAATATGGCAGAAATAACGTTAATATTACAGCGGATAACACCTTAATTCCACCAGGCAAACTAATTTTCTAGAATTTTTGTTACATTTCAAATTTTCAAATTTCAAACTGAGGGTTCTGCGTTGTTGTCAATTTTGTCAGCTCCAGAAAACTAAAGCTTGGAGCCGACTGATTAATACTTGTTTAATCTCGACATATACTGCACCTCATACTTGTTGCTACGCATTTTTTGTTACAGCAGCCGTTCTCGAGCTATGAATCAAAGTTTAATAATATATACCCCAACTACAAGCAAAATATAAAAATTTATTTCTGTGTTTCCTTGATTGGTGAAGGTGACCTCATGATTACCTGCCTTGATTTCACTGGCTTAAACCTGTGAAGAGCATGACGTTACATATCTCAGACGCTGCGGAATGTTCACAATGACATTTCGGTAATTTTGCCAGTATTTTGAACGTAATTGTACCTTATATTCTAAAATGAGTTGATACCTTTCTGTGTTGCTGAATAGAATGAAAGCAATAGTACTGGCGTAGTATATGTAGATCCTTAGGCCACGGCGGCACGAAACATCTCCAAGTGGAACTCTAAAATACCGAGGTATCCAAATATTCTGGTTTAACTCCAAATTCAGTGCATATAACGTGCTATAAGGTGCAATTATGCACATTAGAGGCATCTCGCATTTAATCAGTACATTTCAAAACCCACAGAAATCATGATTCAGTTGTCCGATGACCAAGAAAGCCGAAAATAGCTAAACTACCAATCAGAACTTTCTTGTTATACTCGGATAATTAAAAGCTATTTCGAAGTTGAAGAAATGGCAAAATTTTTCAAATTGCAGCGTGTCATAGGTGTAACATCATGGCTTTGACAAGGTTTAAAGCAACTAAATCAAAGGTTTAGAGTTTTCAATAACCCATAAGTAAAAATGACATGCTAAAAAGCATGAAACTGGGCTAAAATTTTGAAAATTTTATTTTAACGAGCTACTTTTAAACTTTGCCTCATAGCTGAATGTTGGCTGCTCGAACAAAAATTTATATAAAACAAATATATTGTGGTTCCCGATATTACGTTTCTGTGTGGTTGCCCCAATTGTTTGATCTGATACTAAGAACAGTTTATAAATTACTTTAGCGGAGAATTCCACATGGTTAGCTAGAATGACGGCATTTAATCAGCGTTAGTTTTCTTCAGTTTAACAAGATAGACAGTATTCAATAGCCGATAAGTATAAAAAACACGCGTAAAAAGCATGACACTGGGAGAAAATTCTGAAAATTTCATTTTATCAGGCTACTTTTAAACTTTAACCCATAGTTGAAAGCCGGCAGCTCGGGCAGAAAATTATATAAAAAATATTTTGTAGCTCTCGATAATACGACTCTGCGCGGTTGCGCCAATTCATTCACCCGATGCCTGTGAGAACTGCTTATAAATTACTTTGTCGGAGAATTCCACATTGTTAGCTAACAAGACAGCATTCAATCGGTGTGAGTTTCCTTCAGTTTGAAGGCAGGAATTAACAGAACAACAAGAGAAGAAACTTATATATCATTACATTACGCGTCTAACAAGGTAGGGCATGCGGTCAAAGGGTTATGTTTATCACTGACAAACAAAGATGATGTTTAGCATGATTAAGCGCCATTAGAAACAATGCACTAGATGTTCGTGAATTATATACTATATTGTGTTTTTGTGATTTGGTTAAAACGCGAACAGAACTAATGCTTTTAAATTTAATTAAGACTCGTAAAATATTTGCAGTGATTCGTATATAAAGCATAAAATTTGGCAAAAAGATAAATCCACTTGTAAGAATTAGTAAACCAATATATCTATATAGCAGGGTCATATTAATAATTTTGACTCAGTTTAAAGTAATATATTTATCAGCAAAATAGTTTGTTGTCTCTGTCTTAAAAGCAAACGCCATTAAAACCAAACACAATGTGTCATGTTAGTATAACACATGTCATGTTTTTAGTTTAATTTACTTCTGATCTATAATATACAATATATATTTATTTAACTGGATCAGTACGCATTCACCCCTATTTTGTATGCCTACGAGTATGCTTGTACCACTATGTTGAACCCCGAAGGGTACGAGCGCACCCCTACTTTGTTGCCCAGTGGGTGCGAGTGTACTTCGACCCTGTACCACAACTGGGTAGCCATTTTCGTTTATGTGTTTGTGTCTTATATTTTCACATATTTACCTACATTTTATTATATCTACATGCAATTGCGTACATTTTCTACCATATTTCTGTGTATTAAAGCAGTTTCTTTACATATTTGTTTTAGTTTTCTATACATACTATAGTTTTGACATAGTTTTCTATACATGAATATTATTTTTTATTTTTCTCTCAAATTTTCATAAATTATGTTTACATATTCCGATATTTAGATGCATTTGCATCATATTATCATTATATTTACAAATGTTTTCATATAATTTAATGCTTAACAATTTATATTATGATACTACCAGCTGGAATGTCTTAAAAAGAAATGAAGCATTCCAATGATAACTAAATATGGAGATAATTGTCGTTTGCGACTAGAAGACACCAGAAGTAGTGTTTACAGCTCCTCTCTCTGCAACAAAGGTTAAAGTGTTAGGTATAAAACTACCGATTGAATACATTACCGCTCAAGACGATGAACATGAAATTCTTAACAAAGACTCCTGGCGAACATTTACAATAAACGGCGGATGTTACAACAACGACTTGTTTCTGTCTGTCTTGAACAACTTCAATAAAAAATACCAAATTAAGTGTTGAAACTGGATTAGGTTGACTAATTATTAAATGTCTACAAGATTCCGAGATAAAGCTGTCATCTCGCCTGAAGTTAATGACAGAATTTTCAGAGTCTCATATGAAAAGCGGTACGCATGTAGTGTCAAAAAGGTTAAGTCTTAGCGACAGAAAACCTATATTTATTCTCAGTTCATTGGTTGTTATTATGCCGATAAACTGTAATAATAAATCAGTTTTATATTTTCTAGCATCTAAAAGGTTTGTAAATACCATGTGTTGTGACTTACTCAACCAAACGGTAGGAGAGATTAACTTTAAATTTGTAGATTCAAATTTCAGACATATAGAATTCTTTAAATTAGCAAGTTAATAAAACTTTACCATTTTCGTAGAATATCACGATCACCATCCAGCTCATGCACGTCAGCGGAGGTGTTAATTAGTACATCAGTATGGTGCAAAAAGGAGTAATGAATGAAGAAAACATATTCGCTACATTCATGTATATTGTGTTTTGTTGTATTTTTATTTAGAAATATAACATGAAAAACGTGACAGCAGCCTATAGCCGTCTGATAAGGCCCTTAGTACAGCCGAAATGTTTTCCTAATATTAGCATTCACCTCAGATTTACCCAACACGAATGTTCATATATGTATGTGTTTATGCTTATGTGTGTACCTATATAAAGATTTTTATATATACATGTATATTTATGTATGTGTATTTATAAAATGTACACTACACATATACTATACTATACATGCATATAAACATCACCAGCCGCAAACCCACCCCTCCATGAGGCGGAGGGATAAGAACCTAATTTTTCATTTATTAACTATAAAATAGTACGGTTGGTTTGGTCACTTTAAGTTTACGCGCCCAACATAAGGTTAAGGAAGAAAAGTGCCACCGAGCGATTAATTTTACTATTTTACAAAAGTATCAGAATTTTTGGATTGTATACAGAGCACAAACTAGTTAATTATGAGTACTACTGTGTCATGCAATTTTGAATTCACAACGACGGGATTGTTTTCGGCTCAAGGAATTTCCGAATCGCGTAGATCGTATTTGTAGGTTAGTAACTTTTCGGAAACTGGTACTCGTTTGATAGAGGCTATCAATAATTCTGTTCTTTATATCGACAATCGTTTTTACAAAAGAAAAACTGACATGATTATGCTGCAACAACCAGTATTTTAAAGTAAGAACGGCAAGGCATAGGTACCCAAGGTTCACAGCTAAGGGTCACATGGTTTAGGTTATTGTGAAATAGGCGTAGAAACAACAAAAAAATTTCCTCAGACTCCCCAAATTTTCTCGTAATTTTCTATATTATCGCCTTAAATTTGTTGCAATTTTGTTTGCGATTGCTAAAATGTTCCGCCCAGAAAGAAGGGTAATTCCCCTATGGGCACCTCTGTCGTTTCAAAACTTTTGTAAAATAAATTAAAACTATCAATTCGTCCACGGACTTTCTTCTTAGAATTTTTAGCTGTACTGCACGCGCTTTGCACGTATATTCGTATCAACATTAAGAAGATATAGTCGGCTAATCCATACTTAAACTTTTGCAATACAAAGTATTCGATCGAATAATAAGAAGTGGTTTGTCAGATTCCACAAAGCAAAATATTCTATTGTGGCTAGACGAAATACGATTATATATTATATGTAATGCAAAGTAAGTGTTTGTGTACAATACAATTACTAGTTTAATTCAGTTATTATTGCAAAGGTCCTTTTTTGTAAATTATACTGCACATTATAATAGCGTTTTGTCATGCAAACGGTGGCAATACATGCAGACTGCACTTTGTACGGCATTTATGACAATTTATTACATGAAATTAATTAAATTTATTGTGAGAAAAATGCATGACATAGTTATTTTTGTGTATTGAATTAATGTTTGTACATCCACATTTGATGTTAGTTTGGGTACTACAGACGCTTAGAATGACGCAAACCCTTCCATGTCCATAATTGGTGCATAGGTGCATCATGATGTATTTTCTAGCGTTGTATTATTAAATAACTTCCCCGGTCAAGCTTATCTGGAAGATGTACGTTGTCATTTGATTGCATTCAAGGAATTGAGCAACAGATGTTTTTTTAAATACCTCAACGGTTGGCAAATGCTGCTTGTACTAACGCAATCCGAGTTCGATTCTTGAAGCCAGCTTGAATATTAAATGATAGACCAACTGAGGGCTATGAAACTTTTTTCAGGCCGGCGAAGCCCACAAATTGTAAACCTACCCCTAAAAATCCAGGGTTTTGCAAGTTTATCATTATATATTTTAAACTGTTCCTGTGCATTTATATAGCTTCATAATAGTGAATTCCCTGCTAGTAGCATTCGCTGTCCAGCCTACATGCCCCCGAAAAGGACTCGCCTTTGTCACACACTGCTTAACACCCGACCAGCCACATAAAACAAATGGTGTCCTGCTATAAGATATTATAGCCGACCCACGATTTTGCCGCCGCGGCGACTCAATAAATCACTTAGGTTTATCGGTCAGATACCTACCAAGAGATTAGACAGCGCTCACTAAAGGAAACGCACTGTTGGCTAATTTGAACAGAGCTCAGCATAAAGAACATTTCGATAACAGAGGCCACCACGTAACAATGAGAACCACCAAGTGACATCTAAAGGAAATTATCTAGTACCTAATTTCCACAGCTGGTGCTAAAATAACCACTAAATGTTCAGTACATCGCTTGCTAAATAGTACCATTGTATCGTTTTGGTTGCCATAAGGATGTGATGCCACCTTATCTGTTCGACAATAGAAGTCACTGCTGAACATGTAGGATTAATCATTACCCATAGTGTACCCGCTCCCAGTCGGCTCGAGATTTGAGCCCGTACGCCCACGCACAGCTCCTTCTAATCATCAAATAAATCGCCTGTCAACCCGGTGCTATGAGCGACAATGACCGACAAAAATAATCTTTTGCTCATTTTAACATTGTTTTCGGAGTCATTGCCAGTTCGTCTAAATTTATCATAGCTTTGTATGAAATAAACTATTAGTATATGTAAATGAACCAAGTAATAGCGCTACATAT
>JASANE010013552.1:0-29518 GCA_030248225.1 Trileptium ribeirensis | reverse complement strand
TTGTTCTGTACTCGTTCAGTTACGTATTGCTGTTCACCAGACAAGCCGCCGTCACAGGCGCTGACGCAGGTGTAGGCGCAACAACAGGCGCTCACGAACATTGTGTAGGTGCAATATAAGCAGTACTAGTTGGTGCCGCTTTAACACTGGCTGAAACGACGGTCACCGACGCTGGAACCGAGATAACTGGGGCTGACACATGCACACTCGTAGGCACGACAACCGGTGCTAACGAAATCCTATTAGGGACAGTTGTAGCGTCATACGAGCTTGTCACGACATCCAATGGTACAGTCACTTGTGGGGCCACAGCCCTAATTGTATTTAATACCGGAACCATAGGCTCAACATCAAATCCTGCTTTTGGTCTGGTGTGTGCTTCTACCACAGTAGCATCCATATAAACTGAATCGTCTGATCCAACATCAGAAGTCGGAGTCACTACCGGTTCCATACTTACTAGATCTCGCAACTGGTTAAGATTACCCCGCATCTCATCCATTTATGCGTGTATATCACTATGTTGTCGTCCTATTTGCTCATGTAAATCATTATTTTGGTCGTACCACGAAACTTTGAAATTTACGCTCGCGTTCCATCGTACCCAACATCATTTCGTAATACCTACGACTAGAGTCACGCACAGTTTCGCGTACTAAATCGGTTATTTCGTCATATTTGCGATTTGAATCGCGCGCCAAGTTAGTGATCTCATCGTACTTACGACTAGTATCAACTAAGCTTACCTCCAATCGACGCAAAGTCGCTTCCAGCGGAGTTAACGTAGCATTACTCCTGGACGTGGTCGGGTCATCAGTAGCGGTAGGCAACGGCGTACTGGCGCTATCGATCCCTATAGACCACTGGGTCGTATCGTCGTGAGGCGGATACGCAACTGTGTCATCCATATCGTGAAATAAACACCGTTTACAGCTACGACACTCACCAATTCGTGCTGTAACGCGCAAAAAGAACGCTAAGAAAATGTCACTAAATACCACCACTAACCACGAACCAATCCGGCAAAGTACCAACAGGAACTTCACAGGATCTGGATTGGCATTGGCCTCGTCATGGCCACCATGTCGGAGCTTAAACTTTTTAGACGGCGGTGTAATGTCGTGCTTACGCGGCGCTCTGACCCCCAGCGACTACTATAATATACAAAGTAAACAATTAATTGCAATTCAGGCCACCACTTAATGTCACGCTTAAGGCTGGGGTGCGCGAGTTCGTGGTCT
Source organism: Trileptium ribeirensis (assembly GCA_030248225.1). Taxonomy (NCBI): domain Eukaryota; kingdom Metazoa; phylum Nematoda; class Enoplea; order Enoplida; family Thoracostomopsidae; genus Trileptium; species Trileptium ribeirensis. The sequence goes on along the minus strand of JASANE010013552.1, from coordinate 28,277 downwards.
GGCGTACCAGCAAAGTGGTGATAAATAAAGCTAACTTGTCCGCACAGACTTAACAGCTCGACGATTTATTGCGCATACTCTATCACGCCCTCTTTATGACACCAACGACACCCAAGTAGTTGCAAGTGTTTATTCACTAGCACAACGAAGTGCCAATTCACAGTGAGATATCTGCGTTACGTTCGATACTGTTTATTAGCTACCAGTTTACAATCTATCCACCGTGGAATAGAATATCCTATTAAAACACGATGCTATGCTAAGAACTATAAATCTGTCCTCGCTTGTGGCACCTCGCAACCTTCACATAGGACCCTAAGGTAACATACTTCACCATCACGGTTACGTACATCGAACCGACACGAAATTGTTGTTATGCTCCACTTTAATGTTACGCACGGGCTTCTATCAGCCTTTAACCACACAGATCACAATACCATTAAAAAGTCAACGCGACGTAGACGTATTTGAAAAATACAAATGGTATCCATAAAGTATTCAGCACGCACCGTTAAATTAATACCACTTTTCATACTATACACCCGTTTCATAACAAATCTGGATCGAGTACTACTCGCAATAAACCGTTACGCATCTGATTCCCTCGTAACCAATGTAAAAAATAATGAAGATAAACTATACAATTTCCATTAGCTCCGCTACGTAGCGCCTTTTAGCCAGACAATTACGTATAATCCTAGCTAGCTTAGCCACATAATAAAAGGCAGTGAGCATTGAGTGCTCTAGCTATCTCATCTCCACACTAATCCAGAACTCCGCAGAATTTGTGGTCAATAAAAGAAAAATCTAAATACATAACCGGTATTATTCGAACAAGCAATAACTCAACACCACAACTACCAGCCGACCTTCAGTACGCGTCCGTCGACAACAAAAACTAATAAGTTGCAAAACGACTAGCTAGCTCGTTTCCGTCGAATTAATCCAAACATCATAATAATAATCATAATACATACTAATCAATCAAAATCAATATAACAAGTAAATACATTTAAATATACGTGTCGCCGTACAGGCGCTACCAAACGGTACCCCGTACCGTACTACGCATTACCACAACAAAATGTATTATGTATTTAACCCTTTAATTGGCGAATTATTGCAGCCCGTTTGAAAAACATGTTTTATAGTTTATGAGGTCGGCTAGGGTCTAAATAACAATTTTTTTCCAACAACTTCACCCTAGCTCGCTCGGTCACTGCTGGGTAAATTGTTGTTCAGGAACCACATTGCCAATAAAGGTACACATTTTATTTAACTAAGAACAAAAATATATCAACAGTATCCGACGTATGGCTAAGCGAAAGTGTAATATATGTCAAAGTAAAATGAAAATAATGAATGCAAAAGAGGAACCAACAACAAAGTAGATTATAAACAACACTCTAAGGCACCCTTAAAGAAATTAAATGAAAATTTTAAATAGGAAAATTTTTAGGGAAATTCGGTAAAAATGGGAGGGGTGGTTTGAAATAAGTTGGGGGAGGTGGGTGATGAAATTTTAATACAGTGAAGGGGGTAGGTAGAGGAGTTTGTGTTTTAAATTTGAAAAGTGGTGGTTAAGTATTTAGGAAATGAAGATGTTTGAAACATGTGAAAAGTTGAAAAAATGGATATTTTGGAATTTAAAGGAAATAAAAAGGAGGAGAAAGGGGTGGGGTATATAGGGTGAGGGGGAATAAGGGGTAAAAGATATTAAATTTGGGAGGGGTTGGTAGGGTTTAGGGGAAATAGGAAATATTTGAAAATGTAAGAAAAATGGGGAAAAAGTGAAAATTTAAAAAAAATGAAATTTATGGAAAAATAGAAAGAGAGAGGAGTGTAGGTTATATATGGGGTGGGGTTGGTAGATGGGAAAAGGATATAAAAAATGGTAGTGTTTGGTGGGGTATTGGGGGAGGGAGGGTAATCTGAATTTTAGTAGAAAATGGGAAAAAGGAGAAAAATGGATTTTGGGGTAGAATTTTGGTTGTGGGTAAAAGAAAAGAGTGAGTGAGGATATATTATAGGAAAAAGGGTAGGGAAAAAGAAAAAGTGTGTTTTATATAATTTTATTTAAGAAATTTAGGTTTTGGGGAATTTATGGGTATCGGTGAATTTTGATAATTATATAAGTTTTATTATATTTTATATTTATAAGTAAATGCATAGCTAGTTTTATATTTGTATATAGCAAGTTATGTATATAATTCTAGGTAAATATTACGCTCACGTACCAGGCGGAGGACGACAGGGATCACTAAGGCGGGAATGGAGGCCGACCCCGTTGGTTTAGTAGAAATTGAAAAAGTTTTAGATGTGAAAAAGGCGCCAGCCCCGACATGGTTTAGCTGTTGCTTATTCTTCCGGATTATTCAACTAAATATTTCGGGCGCTAAGCAAACCTTAGTGGTTATTTATCTGACTCACGTTTTTGTTTTACGATTTAATGTGTCCTTTACGGCTTGCATAACTAATCTACAGGCGATTTTGAATTCTTATGCGGTTATCCAGACTTTGGAAAATGATTCATTATAATTGAGGTGTGTAACGAGCTAGCATCAGGATTGTTCTGGATTTACGAGCTCGAATGCATGAGGCATCATAACTAATCATACTTTTAAAGATTTATGATTCTGATTCGATTTGTGGCGTGTCTTGCTTTTCCGAAGAGAATTAACGTTGAGTAATGCCAAACCTATACACATAGGTATATTAGTTCTATTATTATTTTCCCAAATAAAATTGAGCGAGCACGAGCGTAACCCTAAAATACAACCATATACTAGTCGTAGAACGGGTCTTGTTAGCCGTCCGGAAGCGGGAGCTTAAAATAACTACATGTATTTGCGTAAATATAAGAAATAGGTTAAGGTAACTAAATAAACGTACGGGTCTGGCCGTCCGGAAGGCTTCTTAGAAACCTCACAAGAGGAATTACTTAATACCTAACCTAACGTTAAGCATCAAATAACTATCTAGAATAATAGTACGCTCAATCCTGAGTTTGAGAAGTATATAAAAAGCAAGGCTCACTCAACCAAAATCACAGGAAAATCGGATCCAAATCTAGCGAAAACGTTCATGATGGTTTTCTGAAACGAGTGGCTAAAACATTCATAGGGGAAGAGGCATGAATGGCTGAATTAGTGGTTTATGAAGTGGCATAAGACGGATCGGCGTATTAATCTGTTACTGAAGTGTTATACTAGTTTTGAATAAACATTCCAACTGTGGCTGTCTTGAATTTATATCGGAACAATATCTCGAGCTAATCGAAGTAGTCACGCCGCAACACCACACGGATTAGAGTACGCAGAGGTAGAACAACGCGCGCCAAGAAAGGACATTCAATTATTCCCACGGGTATACTACTGGCCACGTGTACGAACCACCACATCTGCGAGTGACGAATCCCTCCCCAATTATAATCCGATAGCCGTCAATAAAAATATCCCCGACCAACCCTACCCCCATCATACCAGCTTAAAATAACATGCTGACCACGATGTCGTGTGAAAGTGTGAAATAATTATAATAAAATAAAATTGGTCAACATTTTTGCTCAAACATTAAAATCGACCCTAATCCCAAATAAGGCATAAGCCAATATAGAAATTATCTATATTGTAATAGCAATTACTAAACCTCATAATTAAGACGAGTTACGCAAATCTACGCTAAATCTAAAATCAAAAATGTTAGAAATGAAACTCCAAAGATCGTCACCTAGAACAAATGTACAAAAAGAAATGACAGCCAAACCAAAAGATACCGAGAGCAAAGAACAGGAAATGTCGAGTGATACGACAAAGGTCTTGAGAAAATAATGTGAGAGTTTGATTCAAATACACCGGAACCGAAAAGAAAGGAACAACAGAACAACAAGGAAAGCTTGCAAGAAACGTATACCGATACGTTCCAAGAAGAAACAAGCATAGAAGAGTTGTTCCCAAATATGAAAGATCCGCAAAAAAATTCTAGAAACGATACAAACGCTACAAGAACAAAAGAATAACAATTACAATTCTTAGCGAAGCATGCAACTTTAATGAAGGAATTACAACAAGTATGCCAAAACATGGAATTGAACGAACCAGAAATTCCGCTGGCACAACCGAGGGTGGAATTACAAAATACCGATTACGACGAAATAACAATAATCCGACAAAATAATGACATTCAACAAAAACAATTGCAAGAACAAAATGGCGGAACCTTCAATATGGGCAAATATATACAACACCGCCGAGTAACAATAACTCGGAACAAATGCAATTAACAACAACATCAAAACGTGAACACGAATTGACGCGAATCATGGGCAAATCCATGTAAACTAGTCAATTCGACATAAATAACAACCGATTTGGTGCAAGCCTAGATAGATACAACGTAAGCAAACGACAAACCAATATAAACGGAGAACAACACAGTCAATTGAGAGCGCATAAAGAACGAGCCGACATAAATCAAAGCCAATTCAATACAAACGGCGATCGACTCGGCACAAATCATGAATAATGCGATGTAAGACAATATGATACGAGCCGAGCACAAATCAATAAAACCGAATGCAAGCACAAGTACCACAAACAATAACAAAAGACGGCACTACCCAAATGACGAATATATACAACCAAACACAAATTCCGTATATGACAATGAACCGTACTCCACATTCAAACAATGAATACGTGGAGTCAATATCAAGGAAGAGCAACTGGTACAATACAAAGCGGGGCACATGAACATTATGGTACAACACCGACAGCCTCACAAAACAACCAAATGCCATTCATGCCGAACAATTCCATAATCCCGGAATACCACTAGCAACGGCAACACCATATGTGTACAAATACCAACAGCCACAACAAGCAACAACGAATCAAATTAACAGTTAAGGTCAACAAAATAATGACCTAATAGCAATGAATTAACATCTGATCGAAGCGCTGATCAAGGTGACAACTAAGGAACCGCCACAAGTACCAAACGCTACATAACTAGCAATTGGCCAAGCAATCATGTTCAAAATGGAAAATGAAGTACGGAACTTACCATCGCACAAAGGCGAAACGAATTTTTTAAAAATTTCGCAAAGAATTCAAAAAAGAATTAGTTCAAGATAGTATCGATGACGAATAAGAAAAACTTCGGGTATTCAAACCAAAAATGCGAAGAAAAGCAGACGAATACTTGGAAGTATTGACACTTGAAAAAGGCAAAGAATTAAAAAACTATAACGAATTGATCACGAAGTTCAATGTCTCGAGTAGTACTAACTGATCACGGACCTTGCTTTACAGCTGAAAATTTTACAAAAGAATTAGCGTTAATTGGAACCAAGAAGGTATATTCGGCACCATATCATCATCAAGCGAATGATTAGTGCAACGACGGAACTAAACGCTCAAACCGACAACAGAAATGGTTCCCGACAAGTGGGATGAAATTCTGGAACCACCATGTTTTACATATAGACCGGCGGTTCACGCTTCAACCGGACAAACACCATTCTTCCTACCAACGGTCGAGATCCTTATCTACTCGGAGGAAATCCAATCTACGGATATCTAACAGCAACTACAGACGAAGGATATGCCCCACAACTAATCGAAAAGTTAACGATAGCATGGGAACGAGTACGGAAAAGATTATTTCTGGCACAAAACCAATATAAACAATACTTCGATCGGAGAGCAAAGAAAAGAACATTTAATAACGAAGATTTAGTCCTAATGAAAAACCCAAACCAATCTTCTATGGGCCCGCATAGCGTTTATCATCCAGAATTTGATAAACTTTTCCGAATAATTGAAGTCCAATGCCTGAACATTTTATTAGTAAAGGTTGGTAGTGCAAACCAACGAGCAAAATTGTATATCTGTACCCAATTTAAACATTTTGGGGGGACCCAGAAGATTATATGAGATATGAAGCTAAATTAAGACGTATTCAAAAAGAATCACGACAATGTTTAGCCCCCGAAGATTATTATTGTGGAAAATGTAAAGGTTCCTGGACAGAGGACAATGAAACGGGTTTACTTATTAAATGGGCCCAATGTGATAGATGTTTCTTATGGTTCCATCAAGCTAGCGTAGGATTAGAGGATGACCCCCAAGAAGCCCAGTGGTATTGCGCTCTTTGCATAAAAATTTATATGACCCAAGAACACATTTTACAGGGAGTAAAACATAAAATCATACCTACAGAACCAGAACTGAATAAAACATTGTTTGATGATAATGATTATATAATAAATAATTATATAAAATTTCGGAATAACTCTAAAACCAAAAACTAAAAAGTGCTTGTCATGATAATTAGAAAATAATTTTAAAAATCAAAGAACTAAAAACTATATAAGGATTGTAAAATAAATTCTATAAAGATTATAAAATACTAACTTATTATTTATAGTAGTGTTGTGCTGGGGCAAGAATTCTACCGGGACCGGAGCCATGGCTAAGCTTTTCCCGGCCGGGACCGGGGCTGGCCGAAAAGTACTGTCTTCGATTTTCCGGCGCATATAGACCATATATATACCACATATACATACATACATCCCGACAGGGGGTGGGAGGGAATAAAATCTCCTTGGGAACCTTAACCCTTCACCACCACAGAGTGAGGTGAACTTGTAGGCGAAAATTTGACGCCGGCGGCCAAAAAAATTTCGTCACTACCGTACTGATCTCCCCCTAGAAAAATTTCTTTGGCTACCACGTGGGGGGTTCTACCCCACTGGCATGTATGCACCGTTGGCATGTATGCTAATATACCAAAAACCAAATCATTGTATAATTACTATTGAAAAACTATATCCGGAGTTTGTCCGTACACGTAATAATCTTGTTCAAATATCAAAACTCAACACAAATCGTTTCAACATTTTGGTTTATTAGTTTACAGTTTCAGGAAGGTGCTGTGGAATTTACACTGTCCTAGCTTGTAGCAAGCATTATATTTTCAGCTAAAGCTCTAGATTGTTTATCTGTTCTACTAATTTGGGACCAAAAATATTTTTTCTGAAACAGTAGCCCCGGCACCTAAATTTTACCGTTGCCGGAGCCGGGGCTTCGACGTTGCCCCGGTCCGGGGCAAAATTTGTTGCCCCAAGGCCGGGGCTAAGCCCCGGTACATCCCTAATTTATAGGAATATTTAAATAAATGTGCGAAAAAAATTAAATCGTTAGTAATAGTGGTGGTGGTGTTACGATTGGAATTTGACAAAGCGAAGGGACATTATAACACGAAAACGAAGGTAACAACGACCAACGAAACGATCGAGTGGAACGAAATACCGAATCGCCAGATAATTCAGCCGACCCAACGATTGCTGGAACAACAATGTCAAAAAATTCTCAACGCCTTGAGAATCATTGAAATAAAACCAAACGATCAGCAAAACGGTTCTACGAAAATAGAACCAAATAACTACGATCAAGAAGTATAAGTAAATCAAACGGAACGTGATCGCAATCGGTGACCAAAATTAAACAAACGGTGATCGACGAACTACTAACAAATATAGAAATATAACAAATATAAAAAATAGAAATAGTGACCAACAATAACGAGATGCCCGTTCACAGAAGATATCCGTTCAATAAATACCCCATCCAAATTTTCAGGTCAAATTTTCAGGTCAAATTTTCAGTCCAAAGTTTCACACCAGGTCCTAACGGCAAAAGAACGTCGTTACACGTCACTCGATGGTGTCAAAGATGGACAGACTATCAAACGGTATTCGGGTTCAATTTACGAACGGGGCAAGTGACAATCATCATCGCAACAGAAAAAGGCGCAGAACAATTCACGAAAATCATGAAACAGTCAAGAAATAATATTTCGGTCGCAACAATCGTAGCGAAAGTGCCAGTTGCAGAATTTAAAGCAGTAGCATCAAAAAGAATGACGATCGAAGCATATATCGAACAAAATGCTATTCATGAAGACTGTCAAACTTGGATCGATCCATAATTCTGGGATGACACAACGAGTGAAATGGCAAGGAAAGTTGTACGTTACGTAGCGATCCAAACAAGCGAAGGTGAATTGGGCATCATCGATGTAGCGCAATTCAAAGGAAAAATACCTGACGTAATTTACGAACAATTAAAAGAAAATATCATCTTATGGAATGACGTACGAACCGAGGAAACGATGTAGAACGCAACGTTCGATAATAACGAACAACCGAATCCTGCGAACCTAACAAAAGTCGACGTTGGCGACCTACATAGAATACTTGGTGAACAAAACCAAGTATCAACTCAACAGTTAGTAGAAACGTACGCCTTTATAAAGAAAGGTGAAAAGCCCGAATACTACGAAGAGGTCGGTAATAGGAAAAACTAATCGCGCCAATGCGATCACGATACCAAAGCGGGCAATGGCAAGAAAATGTGGGAACAATCAACCAAGTCATCCGAAATTGCCGCTGTGCAACGCTATTGTTCCCAGTCTTATTGGCTATGGCCTGCCGGGCAAACAAAACGGCAATAGACAGATGCGAACAAAAAGAATTCTCAATTTGATCGAAAAAGTAATAAAGAAATACCCATGGCATAGAATACCAACAGTGCGTATCGAATCAAACCTCAAACGATCCAGGAAGTACAAAACATGACCAAAGCATTGCAAATAATCCAAAAAGAATTTGATCAAAAGATCCAACTACAAATACAAGAACCGAGAATTTTCAAAAGCAACATCTACGAAATGCGAATGGATCGAACGATCAAGCAAAAGAAATTCGATCGCAACGAATTCAAATTATGCCAGGTCGACGAAATGAAGTCGAAGAAGAAATGAAATTTAGACACTTTTTAGAAGAAGTCAATTTCAAAGAAGATGATGTTTCAGCACTGTATGCAAAAGAACTACCCGATCAAGTAGTCGCTGCTACTTCAGTGCCGACGTTCAAACACAGGCTGCATGCTAGTGGTGTCTTGCCTAAATAAATCAATTTATTGTCTTTTTTTTTCAAATTTGGCCTCGTCGTAACGAGGCTCAAACTTCCTCCCAACGAAAGGACAGAGAAGAAATCAACCGACATTACTAACGAACTTGCTCTCTGTACCTGTGGAGGAAGAAGGTACATATAAGGTACATATATAGATTCTCCGAAACGCATTGGGTGGATAAAGAAATCCAACGAATACAAAAGAAAACAAGCATGGAGAGGCCACAAGAAAAAGTGATGATGGAAGTAAGAGCATACCAAGAAACGTACGCACAAAAGGCAAAACGAATACAGAAAACACCATAAGAATTACAAATCGAAGTAAGGCAAAGAGACGATCTCTGGGAAACTCTAATGGTGGCAAAACCGAAAGATCAACAATCAGTAGAACAAGAAGATCCAAACAAGCCTGTGGAAACAAACAAACGTTCCGGAAAAGGACAAAATGAAGACGGTCCGACCTGAGCGACCAGCAAGTCTTTTGGATGCAGTCTTTCAGGAAGCACAAATGCAAAAACTCAATACGGAACACGAACAACAAGTACGAACTGATGAGCTTGTTAACCGTCCGGAAACAGCTCAACAGCGAGTACAACAGGAAAAAGAGGCGCAACCTGAAGAACCAGCAAGCCGTCCGAATGCAGTTCTCCAATAAACACAAACTAAAGATTCGAACAGTAACGATGACCAAATGGAAACAGATCAAATGCTGCAAGAATAGATGGAACGCCCAGCACAAGAACTTGATTATGACAAGTAAGAAGAAACGTTTAACGGAAAAACGTGAACGTTCGAAAGTAGCAAAAAGAACGAAGAAATAACACTGGAAGATAATGAGAACATGCAAGAAAACCAAAAACTGGTAATACCAATACCACAACAATCAAGAAACCCATTCGAAATGTGCGAAGCAATAGTACGGAAAACGGAACAAGGAACAAAAAGACCATCAAGATCATCGAGAAGAGAAAATCGAAAGGCAAAACACAGCTGAACAAGATCTTCTCCACAAGAATTCACAGAAAATGGACGTAATGGCTCAAAATCGACTGAACGCAGGAGAAAAGCTTCGAAAAGGAAATACGAATCAGGTCGATTAAGAGAACGTTCACAGAAATTGGAAGAACCAAAAAGATACGAGACAATACAGCAACAATCAGTAACGGGAGATCGAAAACAATGGACATACTTACAATCAGCCAAAGATCCGGAGCCACCAATAAAATCATGGGTACGGAAAAAATCAGTAACTGAAAAATGTGACCGAAAAGCTGCGAGATATTGATTCGATATGAAAATAGTGGCGAGGATGAACTTGGAACAAAAACAGGAATTTGCGTACGGAACAATGAATTGGTCACGAAAGTATTTCGTACGAAAAGATGGAACCGTACGAGATATAACAGAAGAGGAAAGAAAACAAGTTATAGAAGATTATGAAGAAAGAAGAGAAAGAGAAGTAAAAGAAAAATGGACGCACAGGCGACAAGAACAAACCGATAATTACTATGGTTACCACTTGAACGTGCGATTCGGAAACAAATGACGAGCGAAACCGAGCGAACCAACAAGAAACCACAGACAAAGTTGCCGGAGCAATAGCGGATCGAAGTAAAACGGAGCAACCCCTCGTAACAGCTAATCAGATCAACGAAAAGAACAAGAAGCAACGGTACCAGAATTGGCACAGTTAGAAGTCGGAGAAAACAACTCGAAAACTGAAAGAATTGAATTACAGGAAAAAGAAAACGGTCCACATGAAGAAACAAAACAAACAGCAATAGAAGAAATTGATGTCGCGGAACATTAAATATGGGTGACACAAGAAGCCACAGCGTTCGAAAGTCCAAGACCCCACGACGCTAATGAAATGTTGAAATACATACCACGCGGCTTATCAGTTCCAGGAATGATAAAACAACGATGGTCGGAACTTGGAAAAGGATGGGTTGGAAAAGAAGTACCATCATATTTAGCTGAACAACAACGACAGCTATCAGACCAAAATATAACATCAACAGAACCAATCCATTCGTCTAACATAGCAGAACCAACAACGGTCAACGAAAGGATGGCCGAAGCTCTAACGGATCCAGTAAAGAAATTGGCCATATATGAATCGAGTATAGAAATACCGAAACAACACGCAATAGCGGAAACAAGAGCGATACAGAAAATATTCAGCAAAAAAATTATACGAAATGAACAAAACAATGGCAGCAGAAGGTAAAGTATGGAGAGAAAAATACAAAGTGGAAGGCTAACGACGAGATTCGGTACAAAAAGCTCACAGTAATGATATGTTAGAATTAAAAAATGGTCGGAACACAAGAAAAAGGAAATAACGACCAAAGACCAATAAATACAACTTTTAAGGGAACACGCAAAAGAGTCATGGGGACAAGTACAACAATGGAAAAACGTAATTACCGCATGGAACAAAGCGTATGATAAAAATCAAGAAGAAATTATATGGAATCATTGGAGAGAACGAAAAAGCAATCTAAGCGATACAAGAACAAGAAAGGGATGCTTAAGAAACGTTAGCAGTGTCGGAACCACGGGCTAAAAGCCAAAGAAAAACGTATAAAAAACATCTACAGGGTGCTCAAGCGAAAATAGCAAAGCAAAAGAAGAAACATTAATGGTGCAGGCACAATTGAGGGAATTACAAGATCAAACGAGAGACAAAGAGCACGAAACAAAAGAAAATCAAAAAGCAAAAAGGGAAACTTGAAAAAAAAATACAGATTGCAAGAATCGAATAACACGATAAAGCAATGGGAACGCAAAGTCCACAAGTACCACACGATATCCCCGAAAAACATCCAAATAAAGAAGTATTCTATTGGCAAAAATGCTTCGAGATTGATTAAAATTAAATGGATACCAACTATGGAGTGAAATGTGTTATTTCGAAACACAAATAAACACTTGACAAATCGAAATAACACCAGAAAGAAACATGGAATAGATTGTTGATGGATTACAACAAGAACGGATAACAATCCTACAAGACGGGACGACATCACAAGAAGAAAAGACCATACAAATGTTAACGGCATTACGAAACCATGAAATAAAGATTAGTACAAACTTGGAATAGCGTTTAGCTATATGAAAGGAAGAACCCTCAACCGAAAAGTTATCACGGAGGAAGAATATAAAAGAGCAAAAGATCGATTCGATGGTTCATGGCAATCAATAAAGAACGAATTGTTAAGGCGATCAACGAGGCAAAGTGGAATTCCTTAGATACACAAAATCCGTTCAAAGAATACCCCCAACTCTCGACCAATTATAATGAAGGAATAAAAGGAAGGAGGTAGCGAGCCGTATGGACGCGCTTTCTCACTTTGTTCTGGAATTATAAAAGGGACCGGTGTTAGCCGTCCGGAAACATCGGAACATTTAGAAACCAAATCGCTATGACGGAGCAATGGGAATAACTAGTAAATACACAAAATTGATACAAAACCAGCAAAAAAACCATGAAACCGACAAAAGGAAATACATCGATCCTCAAGAAGAATCGATCCGATAAGCACAGGAATAACAATCAGAATAGTCACAATGACACCCGTATTAACACAACCAGTGCGCAAACCCTAATAACGACTCAACTTAATTGGAATGATCGGTGAATAAATGATACCGAAAATTGATGAAACAATGCAATCGATACGAAACTGGCAAAAAGACAATGAGATACCAAGTCAATTAGCGCAACATTTATACAATCGGTGCAAAACCTGTGCAAACAGTGCAAATTAATAAGTATATATAAGAACCGACTCAACCGATTGGCGAATCGCACCAAAATCAAACGATAGCCAACGGCGATACCGGTAACCAACGATGATGCCGGTAACCAATGACGATAACTATAATCAACGACGATACTGGTAACCAACGACACGGATAACCAACGACGATGTCGGTACCACAAACTGGTAGAATATGAATAATGATACCAGCAATAAGGTACAGCAACTACATCGGAACACAATTGACCAAATGCGACAAAAAAACGAAACTGACGTGCCAAAAAGAAATAAAATTATTAAATTGGGAGGACCGGTAACAAATAAGAAATAAAACAGTTTACGGTTGTTATAAATTGTATGCATACATGTGTCTAATCATTATTAATTTCAGGCAAATTTTAATTTTGTGGGAGGTCCTAAATCCGAAGAACTCCCCTTGGCAAAAGAAGAAAGAAGAGAAGATAAATTAGGGTTGGACAAGGAACGAACAAATATAAAATCGGGAAGGAATGACGGGCCGTTTAATGAAGAAAAATATATTGGAAAAAGAGAAAGCGTTAGTGGAAGACGCAATGTTAAAATATGGGGTCAATGGTACGGAGGAAAGCTAAAAGGGTCAGGAACACAAAACCGGGAAATAAAACAAATGCGGTTGTGGGTTCAAGAGGCAAAGTTAAGGGCCTCGGCCCGTGTTGTGAAGGGGTTCACCACTCAAAAGGTCCCCGCTAGCCTCTTGAGGACACTTCCATATTTAGTTTTGGGAGCATCAGTGTAAGATCCTCAACCAACAACCGGGGATGTAAGGGGTCTATCAGGCTACCGGGGGTTTCCGGTCCAAACCCGCCCAAAATCACCTAGGAAACCCGGGATGGTCACCAATTTCTCAGTCATATCCCTCCATCCTTTTCTCCCTCGGTTTCTGTTTTCTTTCTGCTTTCGGGTTTTCTTCCTTGTTTTAGTGCTAATTTGCATAATTAGCACTAGTTTATTAGCTAACTTAATGCTAGCCCATTTTTTAGTTTTCAATGGAGTCTTAATTAGAGTTAGGGTGTCTTTACTTCCGGTCGACTTAGTACGATATTACGAAGCTTCCGCATACGACTTGAGATTGTTTTCCTATACCAGCTTGCACGATTTATTTTGTGACTTATAACGTTCATGTTTTGTTTAAAACCTTACATAGCTAATATCACGTCATTGTTTGAATTTTATCGAATCAGTTGGCATTATCGCTTATTCAGGGGCACGTTTATGCTTATATAGTTAGTCGTCACTGTTACTGACTCTGGTTTTCGCTTTGATGGAGCAAACTATGCTTAGAGTTCTACAGATGAACATTTAGGTTTGATTTATGTATTCAGCCTTGCTAAAATTAGTTATAAAACAACTTCACAGCTAGGTACTTATTACTTTAATAGTTTATATTATTCTAATTTTTCCCAGGTAAAACTTGAGCGAACTATAACGGGCCCTTTTAGGGTTCAAAGCGTACACTGTAATTGTGAAAGTACCCCGTGGAGTTAGTTGGGAAGAAAATATTTGAGTATACCCGAGGCGAGTTCGGGAAGTGGGTAACCAGACCAAGTAATATATTTAACTAGAAAGTAGCTGCCAACTACTCACTAGTCATAGATCGAGTCTAGCTAACCCTCCGGAAGCTAGTGTAAATCTAAGACTCTAGGATAAGGTAATCAAATAAACGTACTGGTCTAGCCGTCCGGAAGGCTTCTTACAAACCCACAAGGGAAATTAATAGTGTATCAGGATCCTTCAGTAAGCCGTCCGAATACTCTTGGCTCTAAGGAAATTAGTAGCGTAAATCTAAGGCCGAGTTTAAGGTATTCAAATAAACGTGAGGAAAAGTCACAAGTGGAAAAACTTTAGGAAAAGTAGCTTAAATCTAAGGAAAAAGTTAAGGTACTCAATTAAACGAACGGGTCTAGCCGTCCGGAAGGCTTCGCACAAACCTCACAAGAGGAATTACTTATACCTAACCTAACGTTAAGTATCAAATAATCACTTAGAATAATAGTGCGCTCAACCCTGAGATTGAGTAGTATATAACAAAAAACAAGGCTCACTCAACCAAAATCGCAGGAAAATCGGATCCAAATCTAGCGAAAACGTAACGGTGTTTTTACGAAATTAGTGGTTAAAACTTTCACAATTATAAAGGCATAGGTGGTTTGAATTAGCGGTGCATGAAATTGCATAAGTCACACCGGCTTATAATGTGTTGCTGAAGTATTATACTAATTTCGAATAAACGTTTTAACTCTGACTTTCTTGGATCTGTATTGAGATCATATATCGAGCAAATCGAAGTAGAAAAGCCGCAGCGCCATATGAATAAAAGTACACAGAGATAGAACAACGCGCGCCAATAAGGCTCGATTAATTATTCTCACCGGCATACTACCGGCCACGGGTACGGACACCACATTTTCTAGTGACGAATTCTTCCCCAATTTATAATCCGATAGCCGTCATAATAATAAAAATATTGTCCACTCCTACCCCCAGTCAAACAAAAAATATAACACTGGTGTTGGAGGTGCAGTAAACTACCGGGGTCCAAAAACCTTAAAATTTGGGTTTTTCACATTTTTGCTTATTAATTTTTTTCTAAAACTTTATCCTAAAATCTTATTTCTTAAAATTTTAACCTAACCTAATTTAACTGGCATATTTTGCATTCATTTTTAAGTTTAGCTAACCTATAGTTAAGGAATTTTTGTTTTTAATTTTAGTTAGGGAGTTGCATGTATGGAATCGGTTGGTTTTTCGTTATGAAAGTAGCGTCAACAATAATTTAATAATGTTATTATATGTATTATTCTAATTTTATTAATTCGTGATTTTAATGGCGAAAGGTTACGTAGCTTGTGCCCTTTGACACTAGTATGGATTAGTTGTGGCGAGGTACTGGTTTAGTTACTGGAGCATTGCCAAATGGGTCTGTAGTGTAAAAAAGTGTTCGATTCTTTATTAAACTAAAAATATTAGGTAGGATTAGCCACGTGCGAGTCGAAACGGGGGTCGAGAGTGTTAAAAAGTCGAGGAGTCAGACTGTGCACGAGTTACCAACGAATTACTAGTACGATTTAAATTATGGTATTAAAGATCCGTGCCGCCGCTTTGTAAATACGGGTAATAAAGCATAGTGTATTGGTGACCTACGGGTGCCAACTATCAGTGCCTTAACATATTATCTTTGTAATAAACATAACTTATCTGCATCTTTTGCTCAACTGTCTTGAACCAGGGCAAATAGGATCTAGCAAGGATCGCGCTACATCGCAAAATATAGGGCATAAACACTGATCACTAAAAGTACCGACGCCCGCCGCTAGGTCATCTCACCGACATACTACTGGCTACACCTCGAACCTCACATTCTTACCCTGACGAATCACGTTCCCTTTTAATTACCGATAGCCGTTTTAACCAAAAATACCACCAACCCCTACCCCTCTGAAAATCATAAAAAATAACAGCTGGAATGATGGGGGAAGGGTTAGCGGGTTATTTTTATGACGGTTATCGGATATTAGATAGGAATGGAATTCGTCACTGAAGATAGTGTGATTCGAGGTGTGGCCAGCAGTATGCCGGTGGGGATATACGATTGACACGCGTTATTTATTTTAGCGACTAGTGCCGATGCCTTATATTTGGCATTGCGGCGCGACTGTATCAAATACACTCACGGTTCAGATAAACTAGTCGGTAGTGGAACTACATTTGTGAGCCGAGCTTGGGCTGTGGCATTACGAATGTACTCAATTTTATGTTCTTCAAATAACTATATTGCATAGGGCTTTATCATTGGTAAAAATATTATATTTGAATTCTTCGACCCAAAAACCTATAATGGTATGATCGAAACGATTCTATTTCAATAAATAACACAAATATTGCAAAATTCTCTATATTAGCTGCATAAGCTTAACTAATTAGCTAATTACTAATTAACCACTCAAAATTTTTTAATCCCAAATATCTTAATCCCAAATATCAGGTGCACACTCTGACATGATAGTCTTTCAAACAAAAAAAGTTTTTTAAAATATGTTCAGTGGTTCTTGAAATCCGTCGGACCGAACGAACGGACGGACATCGACTTTTTTGGTCACAGACGGAAAATAAAAACGCCTCGCCTCGCTCCGCTCAATAACCAGCACACGCGTAGCAAATAACGTTTATTATAGAATTCGGATAAAATATTAAGGCACCGTTATTGTATATAAAACCCGTAAGCTCTTCGAGGTACTGCTCTTTAAGCTACGTTACTGTATGATCACGCCTTAAATATCCACCGGGTAACTTCGCTGGGCTTATGGATCGTTTCAATTTCCGGCCACTAGTGCGCTACATTCATTCATCTCGACGTTTTAGCTTTAAGATTAGGTTACAGTTAACTCAAGTAAGCATCTTTTGAAATTGGTACATTTACCCCCGATTGGTTGGCCAAACTGTACGGTTATTATGATAACTTAACCTAGGACATAGACTTACACTAGTACTGTCCTTATTTGATACACCTGCCTCCGAGGGGCTGGCAAATGCGGTATGGTATGAGTGACGCCGGTTAGGGTTCAAGTTAACTATTACGTTATTAATGGTCTTTGCAGTTGATACAACCGACCCCCGGATGGCTGGATGATTGCAGGGTTAATTAATTACCTTAACGTTCGCCTTAAATTTACGCTAGTACGTGCCGGTTACGTTACTAAGTTTCCTATCATTATCTAGTACTAATTTTCCTATCATTATCCAGTACGACGCCACTTTTATAAAGAATATATTACTACTGATTTATTTAATAGTCTCGTTAAGAATACTTAATTGTGAAGTATGTCACTATTAAAGCTCCGTTTTTTCATCGGAGTCGTTATATCAAAACTAAATCCAATAAATAACGGCAATTCCATATTCAGCGCAACTTTTTACGCTTCATGCTAGTAATGTCAAACTGGCCAACAATAATCATAAAATCCTTCTTTGGATCTTTAAACCCTCAAGCCGATATATATATATACAAAACCTGTGTATACTAACGTTCAACTAGTCTACCCAAAATCAGTAGCTATGTAACCCAATTAAAAATTAAACAACAACTAATTGAACAGGGCGTATTCCTTTACGTAGAAATATTATAAGTTAAGCTTGTTTAAAATAAAACGCAGAAACATAATTCTATATGCTGTTAAACTGGAGCTCAATAAGCGCACACTCTCCACCGAAGAGCAACAATCAATAACAAGTAAGTAAAACTAAAATTTTGTTCAGCTTACTTCTTGTTAGCCATTAAGAAACAACAAGATTGTGCAAATTAGCATAATCTTTGAAACACGAAAACAACAAATATAGGAACTTACGATAAGCAATAAAATGGGAGAGATATAGTAACCAAAATAGTGAAAACCCGGGTTTTTAGGAAATTTTTTCGGGAATGGTTTGGAATTTGAGTTTGAATTTTTTGGATGGTTTGGGACCAATAATCTTCAGCCTACCGGACCAATAACAAACACAATTTTTGGGGTGTCTTCCAGGCTAATAAAGCTCTCCTGGGTCCACAAACTATCAAATTCTCCTTCCCAAACTAAATTTTGTCTTTTTAAAAAATTTCACACATTATTCTCCCCTACCCTTTCATTCATGTCTTGATTTTCTTATTTTTCGTCCTAGGTTGTTTATTCTAAGCTAATTTACATAAAAACACATCCGTTTTAGTTATTAGCTAATTTATAGCTAAGTTTACTTTAGTTCTTAATTGAATTTCTTGAGTTTCAGCCGAAGTGTTTGGGACTTAGTGGTTATTTTTAATCACTATATTATTTTGGCTTAGGAGTGACATAGCTAAGGTAGTTGTTGCGTCAGATTATCGACGTAGTCAGAGTAGTACGATTGGTTGAAAACGTGAGTCTTGGCATGGTTTCTGTTTTGTTTTGTGGCTTTAGAGTAGCCTAGGAGTTAATACTCAAAAGAATTGCCTAATATTGATAAGTGTACGTGAAGCTTATTGTTCTTGGATTTGAGTTGAAATTCTATGGCTAAAGAATGAGCTTACCAGTGCGCAGAGTTGCATATCTAGGTACTATAATACTTATTTACTAGATAACCTTAGCAATAAATTCTCAAAAAAACCATAGGTATTCATTCTTAAAGACCTAAGCCTTAGGTGTGCTGTGGTATATAACCTGGTAGAAGAGTGGTATACTAATATATAAAATATTAGTATAATAATAAATTAAAATATCGGCACTGTGTCGAGTGAGGAGTTCCGGGGTGAGAATAGTACAGGGGTTAACTTCGTGAGAAACCCGAGGCGAGTAAGGGGAGCGAAACCGGACGACCAATTCTTAAGATCCCTCCTATCCTTGCAACCACCTGTTGTCGCAATCCAGCCGGGTACCGAAAAATCGAGAGAGAAAAAGTTCCACCTGGGGCGGTGTGCATCCGTCATCACGCAGTCCGTATTACTATCGCAGTACGCACTCCTGCCGAGTGCAACTGCTTTAAATAAGGACACTATTAGCCTAAATATAATGATCAGTATATATCAGTGTAAATCTAAGGCAGAGGTCAAATCTGTTCCACTGCATGTTGACGTTACACTTTTTCATTTCTCCGAATTCATACACATGGCATGTCGCCAAGATTCTAGTTAAACGCGCAGTACGCATTCCAGCCGGGTGTAACTGCATCAACCTCACAAGACGACTAGTAGAATATCATTTAACCTAATCCTGAAACGGTTATAGCAGAAACTGAAAGGCCAGCAGAGTATTGCTTGAGTTAAAATAGTCCTAAAGAAGGACTAGGATATCAGTGATAAAATTAGGCACAATTGAGAGAGAATTGTGCTAAAAGCTGTGCCAACAATCACGTGCGTTATTACTACTTGTTTTATACATTAACATTTCTATTCGCGTTTTTGGTGTTGAAGTCTTTGGATAGCGAGTGCGTAGAAGTAGCCCACCATAACACCAAATAGAGTTACGCAGCACTGCAAGGCTTAGGACATAATCCGGAAGGAACGTGGACCACTTCGTTTCCCACCAGCATTCTACTGGCCACACCTCGGACCTCTCATTCTTCGGAGAGAATCCGTCTCCTTTAAATTCTGATAACTGTCATAACCCTTCAACCCTCAAACCTCTACCCAATTAATAACCCTCCACCCGCTACCCCATAAAAACATAAAAATACAACACAAATATGCGCTCATGTGCCATGAGCGGACGACAGGGGAGTACCAGGGTAGGACTGGAGGCCGGCATTTGAGTTATCAATAAAAATGGAAAATCTTGAGTGAAAAATAGATGAGGAAAAGGCACCAACTCCAACAGTGATAGAAACGTGTTATAAAGTTGGTTAAATCTGGGCTAATAGGGTTATAATTAAGTTCGTTTTATAAGATTCGTGCCACTCTATTTTAGCCCGCAGGAATCTTGCTGGCCAAAACCACGAATTACATTCTTTGGCGACAGTCTCTCATCTCCAATAAGTACATACAGCCGACATGATGAAAATACAACTCGAGAAAAGATAATAATAATTACATGTATTAATGTCTTGTTGGTTTGAATTATATATACTGGATTATTTCGGGTTTAATACGTGATAGGATACGTGCCCTTCAGTAGGGAAGATTCAACTGGGATTGAAGTCAGTTGTTTTAAATGCATTTTGGTAGTTGGTTGCTGCTACGTATACATTGTTGCTGTGACCCTAGTAGTAATAAGGGCGGTAGAACTATCTGGAGCCGCCACAGACCACCCATAACACTATTAGTATTTGTATCTCACAATATATATTGACGCTTTACCGAATGAAGTATCCTAGCCCGATTTCATTACAATTATAAAGCTGCTATATGCGATAGGTATAGTCGTTTACTGTTGAATAAAGGAGCATTATATCTGCAGTGGCATTGGGCCAGGATAGCTGTGTTGGGACAGCGACTTCCTGCGGATCCGAATAAATCCGTAGTGACCGTCTTTCTTGCATAGCTTTCTCACCAAGCCCCTATCGATGGGTGTTGCGAAATGTAAGATTACGATGCAATTATATGTATAAGACAAACCGATGCTCACCTGAGCGGAACTGGACGATAGGCAACAGCTAGAGACCGATGTAGCAGACGTCCAATAATTGTATATACGTACGCAGAAGAATCCGAGAGCTGTAGACAGATGCTGCCGAATGTTGCGACCGTAGCGGTCGTTGTCGTAATCAGTTAAGTGTGGCAAAATGCAGAAAGACAAAGCTATGTTATCGATGGTTGGCAATGCGACAAACAAAAAAGGATAGTCCCGATATCTATAGACGGTTGCGCCGGTAACAGTTATACTTAATACAAGATAGTTCGATACAATTCAAACACGATGAAACTCGATGCCCAATAGTCATTCAATCAGTATACTTAAGAACATTATGTACCACTAAAAATACGATGATACGATGCGGATCGGAGTTGTGACGAAGTTGACACTGACCATGCAGGGGCAACCGTCACCTGTAACAGAAAACAAACAAGGCAGCAGCAACAGTAGAAGTAGAATTAAGTTCATGAAATGTCATTTCAGGACAATGGGCTCAACCTAGTATTTCTTAAGAGTTATCACGCTATACTGCAAGTGCAGAAATCCACTGGTTCGAAAACCGATAGTTGTACATTATTTTGTGTCTGGATATCCAAATCTATTAGTTTGGCAAGAAGTTTTGCTAGACAAATTCGTAGATCTTATCCCGGGAATATATTTATATGGAGTTGGTGGTTTAATAAAATATATAGTTGAAAATATATTTCCCTTGGTCACAAAAATGGAAAGGGGGCCTGCCATAGCCCGTAAATGGGTTGGAAAGATGAAAGCGTTATGTGGTCAGAGGCCAGAATATAAGCTATTATTTGGAAAAGACCAAATAATAGCTTATATTCCGGCCTCTGACCACATAACGCTTATATGTTCCTGAGAAATTTAGGAAAAAATGGTTGTACATACGGACTCACACGGTGAAATTTATCATTGCTTATAAAAGCAAAAGCGTTCTCGCCTCGCTCGCTGTACAAAACCAATAGATACTGATGAGATCGCTCTGAAAAATGAAGTCTCACTGAAGTGCCAACGCGAACCTGGGCCTAAGCGATGATTTGTCACGTCATGGACGCCTTATCATTATGGGCGCGCCCTGCAACCGCAACGTGAGGCGAAGAGCTGTTATAATTATATATTTGTTGCTTAAGGTTTAAAAATAACATAAATTTTAAATGCATAACAATAAATTTTTCAAATGCATAACATAAACTGTTTTTTAACTTATAAATGAGTTTACCTAATGGAGCCGGTCGTTCCGTGGAAGCTAAGGTCAGTGTTAGATCTTGTATAAAATCCTTGTAGTTCACGTTATAATTTGTGGTATATAT
This sequence comes from Trileptium ribeirensis, assembly GCA_030248225.1. Classification (NCBI taxonomy): domain Eukaryota; kingdom Metazoa; phylum Nematoda; class Enoplea; order Enoplida; family Thoracostomopsidae; genus Trileptium; species Trileptium ribeirensis. The sequence goes on along the minus strand of JASANE010013552.1, from coordinate 6,100 downwards.
CACGAAATGTCGCTGTTCATGTTTATCGTTTCTAACGAAAGAGTTTCTTCAAAAACATGCTATGCTGATACCATGTAAACGCAAACAATTTCTGATAAAACCGATGATTTTTCCGTTGGATAGGAGGCAGGCAGTATATATGTGCCAGTTGTACACCCAATATGAGTAACGCAATGAAACTACATTGAAAACTAGGGTGTTATATCACTATGCCTCACCGTTAGTCCTATTGAGCGGTCTTTGTCCGTGGTTAGTTAACATGATGTTACGAATTATGATTATGCGAAAAATTAATGAAGCTGATGATCTCTAAATTGGCTGAGTATATAGTCTACATGCACATAGCTTGAAATATGCATTGAAGATGAATTATTATAGTTTTTGGTGGAGTGTTGTTATGGCCTGATTCCTTAATAGTCTGCTCTCATGAACAGAAACTATAACACGAAAAGTTACATTTTGAATACACATACTTCTGTTGAAGAAAATGTCATTCCCAATAATTGCTTTTTGAAATTGCCGTCTATCCTGCATTGCGACCAAAACGCAACAATGGTTCTTCGCAAAATATTTCTTAAAGTATTTGTTTTCTTAATTTGTAATTAGATGTTACGCCGTAATTGAAATTAAGTTCGAATCTTTTGTCCCCTTTTCATAAAGTCTTCGAGAATTAAACATCACAAAATATGTCTAGTAATCGTATTATGTTTTCCTCTTAAAATTGTTTAATAATGCTACATGTGTTAGCTGTAAATGTTTAGCGATACATATATAATTTAGGATCGTGTCAGGTTTTCCCTTACAACTATGCGCGAAACTTGACATAGTTTCCATAGTACGAAATTTAAAGTCAAAAGCTGGAATTATCATAATTTGACTGGCAATGCTTATATTCAATGGAAACCAGTTATCCTTGTAGGATAGTATCGGAAGTGAAGACGATAGCCAAGAAGGAGACATTAACGCTGATAATGTTAGTACTGCGGAATGTGAACTGAGCGACAACGGAACCTCAATGTCATCTGTATCGTGCGCCGAAATGGTTGGTTTGTCGCCTGCGCGAATGAACGGTACATTTGGTTTGTTCTAAATTCGTTTCAAATATATTCCTTAGATCTTTCTAGTATACCAGGAAGTTAGCTAACCGTTGCAAAATTCAAATCTTCGCAACGCTGCGTGCGGATATTTCAATGAGAGCGATAGGAGAGAATCCGTGAATAATTCTTTTCTCTGTCGGTGTCACTCATAATTCATCCTCGAAAAGACGGATTTCGACAAAATTTTATAGTTCGATAACAAAGTTGATAACAGCCTGCACTATAGTGGAATGCTAAGAATTACGATTTCATCTTCCTGGTCGAAATGGTAAAATACTGGTTTTAAGTGCTCTTTGTCAAATTAGGCTATGCGGATCTATATATATATACATGTATTTCACAGCCAGTATTTCACGATCATTGAAAAACTGAAATCACCGTCGGAAATCATCTCGTCAGGATTACAGCTTTTATCTTACAAAAACTGAGGTTCACGGTAGTTTAATGTGGGAGCATTTGCTGGATCGCTGAGGGCCTGAATTTTGTTCGTCAACCCTTTTACCAGAAATGTCTATTTTGATGCACAGCAAAAACACAGCAGCAGACGGCGCTAAAGAACCGGAACGATGCCAGACGGATCGAGACGTCTTTTAGATGTCGAAAGTGATAGGGCTAGTACCACGTTTATCGGTAGAGAATTCCAGATGCTAATAACTCTATAGATATAAGCAAATTCAGCAGTCATGGCGCAACGCAACTTTAGGCGAAACCTTTGTTACATGTTATTATGTAGGAAACTTGAAGTTATTGGTTTATATGGTTTTAAGAGAAGATAATAGAAATATGTATGCTATAATTTTCTGATCAGTGGTTACAGACAATGTTTAGGCTGGCGTTGGGCAACTGGAAATTCGGTTACTTCCTGTTGGCTTCCTGTAAACCTATCCGCAGCTGGGTGAAAAAGGTGTCTCCAGTCATAATCTTGTACATAATGACTATATCCTGGCAATGGGTTTGTAAACTTAGCCTCCGAAGCCTTTCATTTATAACTCAACCAGTACAGACACAACACCGATTTGGTTGCTTTTATTTATATAAACCCGCTCCACTACAGCAATATCACGATCTAAATAAGGATTCCACGACACAGTCGTGTATTAAAGAATTGGCTGCTTCTGTGTCGGTTGCTAAGAAACACCTTTATCGATCTTAGAAGGTTACCCGTTATACGAAGGCTTGCCAGCTTAGCTAATAATCGGTGGAACACAGTCGAGAGCATTTTAATATCTGAAAATAATACATCTACCGGGTCGCCATTGTACGCAAAATTTACTACAAAATTAGCAAAATCAATAGTTCAAGTTTTGACACCGCCCGGATAGTCAAAACTATGAGCGACAAAATAATGAATTATCACGCACAAAGCACATTACGCTCGCTACAAGTATTTTTCACTTTACCTTACAAATAGACGATGTCAATGAAATTGGTCGATAAGTATTAGCGCTATGTCGGTTAACCTTTTTTTTTGTGAATTGGAGTAATACAACTGCTGGTCTTCTGGCAATACCTGTTCTTGTCATGATTTGGTGAACAACTTGTATAGTGGATAAGTTCAGATATTAACATGGTTATTAAAACTTTATTAGGCATGCCATCATCCCCTGGTGCGATAGCTATGTTTAAACGAGACATTGCTTCGCTGGCTAGTCCAAATCTCGGAAATTATAACCGGGGGCCTCCCGGCTCACCTGCCGGGTTTAGCCGGGGGGCCAATTTTTTGTAGGATTTTGAAGCGCTTAGACGTTTATTTTTCTCAGCAGGGGGCTTTGAGCCGGGGAGTACCCGAATTTTTGCCGGGGGCACCCGAAAATGCCGGCCCCCGCCCCCCACTTTGGACTAGCCAGTTTCGTATGTCATCACACTACTGATATTTACGGAAACCAGATGGAGCGCAGTTGGCTCTGGGGGATTGTCAGGCCTGTCAATGCCTGGCCGAAACACAGATACAAAACAATTACTAAACTTTTCGGCATTCGCAAGATGACTAGTGATAAAGGTACGGTTATTGTCATAAAGAAGACCTGACGCATAGCTGAGTTTTAATTTCTTCTGGCTATAGGACCAAAACAATTACGACTTGCTTCAACTTTGGCTGCCAATTTATGTTTGTAGATAAACTTTGTTCTTCGATGAATTAGCGAGACCCCAAGGATCAGCTCCCTCCTCCCGGCGAGCTATCCCCTAGACACCGACCCCTACTTTTTCGCAAAAACGACTCCTTAAAATTAATGTTTTTTCAAAAAATTGACCGCTTAAGGGGTCACTAGAAATGGCTTTAAAACACTTTAAAAATGGCTGAAAAAATTGTTAAATTGTAAAAACTGTAATATTTCGATTTAAAAAACCCGTATAACGTAAGTCTGAAATACGTAACAATATATACACGCATACGTAGGCTAAACGATCAATTATTTTGGTCACCAAACCTAAAATATGCATGTATAAAAATATATTGTATTAATTTTTATAAAATTACTGACACCTTAAGGGGTCATGAACCCTAGTTTGCGAAATAACCCCTTGCTACTAAATTTTTCCGTTTACTGACCCATATCTGGGAGGGCCTAAAATAACCCCGGTATATAGGTTTTTCTCTACGTTAATTACTACTGTATGGCCACCTAGAATTCAACGATTATACGATATATTTTCAGGAGTTTGAAGCGGTTTAAGGCCTCTCGTCATGTATTTGGTTATGCTTTGATTTCTGCGCCTCAAATAAACTGTAGATTTTGTGATACCTGTTTGGTTATATATCTATCACGGCATTTAGAACGGTCTGCATATGTTTTTTGGTACGTCTAATATGATGGTATGGTCATCTAGATTCTGAGATGACTGTACTATAAATTTTACACGTCTTCAAGGGGTTTAACGACGAACCAGACTTATCGAAAGAAATAAGCCTTTTGTGACTTATTTTGTTATGCATTGTTTTCTATCTCTTTAATTACGCTACGTTTATCCCATGAATGACGAAAACGTAAAAACTTATCAATCGTGTTTTTACAGAGACCAGTAGGATTTTAAAGACCACTGGGTATGGGAGATGTTTTCTGGTGTTGCAATATGAAAACATGCCTCTTAAACGCCATTACCTTCATCGTATAACGTAAGCAAGATAAGCATTTTTCTGACTCCACCTTCATACGCTCCGCTCAAGTAAACTGAAAAATGTCATTGATTAATCAGGTGCTAAAATGGATTATTTTGATGCGACGTTGCTGAGATATAGCATATAGGTATTCAACATGGAATAACCGGAACCAGCAACCGGAACCGTCCATTTAAACCGGATCCGGAACCGGAACTTGGTATTCGAAATTTATATATAGTAAAACAGATGAAGGAAGAAATCAAGATATTGTAGATTTCAAATGCATTAAAAATAACTTTTACATTAAACTTAATGTATTGCGGCGGTATTATTGCCTTTCTAAAACTTTGAAGAGATTGAGGAAGCTAATAATGTTTATTTATCGATCAAATATGTCGATTTTTGGACACCCAGAGCAAAAAATTTCATCCACTATAGACCATTGTGTATGCTGTGTCAAATCGAATATGCTTACAAAGCTTGGAGCGTAGAATACACATTTTCGCTCTGTCTCCAGTCGTCTTCTTTTACTACACATACGTTTGTTACATGTTCTTCTGTAGGAAACTTGAAATTATTGGTTTATATGATTCTAAGAGAAAATAATAGATAGAAGGTAATTTTCTGATCAGTGGTCAGGGACACTGTTCAGGCTAGTGCCCGTAAGTTTTGGACAAACAGTGCCCGTAAGTTAGATGATAACGATGATAACTTTCTAATCAGAATGCTATAAATGAGACACACTGTGATGCTACTCGCACAGTTTCAATAAATACAGTTCTTTGCCAAGAAAGCAGTTTCTAGCTGCGTTGCAGATAACGTTAGTTTACTTCAATTTAGACTGATTGATCAAGTTTACAAGCGCATTGGCGGGCTCTTGAAGCAATTTATGTTAGCCAAGCATACCCTAAGTACTTCTGCGTAAGCCATACTCTGTTACCGAGTTGGACCGATTTAATTGAAAGGTACCCCACAGTCTTCTGGATGTGTAAAATAGCTGCTACAAGCATCGACCTGGCTTTGAAACTCCTTTTTAAACTCCTGCATGTTATTATGAAAAATTCCTGCTCAAATTATGTGCCCTACTTACGTTTTACACGGCAAATTGGTTAGTTAATCTTTTCTTTTGCTTGGTTGTATTAATAATATATATTACATATATATGTTTGGATCACAGATGAAGCAAAAAACGTGGAAAATTTCAAACAAACTTTTTAAACCGGAATTCCGGTTCCGGTAAGGTTTTGCCCTTGCCGGAACCTCAACCGGAACACGATTTTCGTCGGAACCGGAACCGGAATTCCTGTTACTCCCTGGTATCCAATGCAAACTTAGAACAGTGAGTCCAACGATTTTAACTTGTTAACTGTCTCGCTAAATTCCATCGACCAAACAACAAGCCAAAATTTTAGGTATGTTTTGAATTTAAGATCGCAGGTAGAAAGCGACTACTTTGATAAAAATTGCTCAAGTAGTAGTTCTCGATGAGCGTGTACTACAGTAATTGCAATTTTTAACCAGCCATTCCTGAAAAGTGTTATGACTTATACTACCAAGTGGAATAATATCAAAATTTCAGTAAGCGATTGAATCGAATAAGTTACTGAGGTTAAGTATGAATAAGTTTGGAGACTGATAACTTCTACTAACGCGTGACCGTCTAAACACACTTTATTGAGATTATTTCGTTTTATTTTCTCGTGTAAAACATTGTTGCGTAGGCGAATTTTCAATTGTATTTCAGATAACTCTAGTGAAGAAGTGTTCGATATCACTCAAACTATTGTTGATGATGAGGACGAGGACCGAGGTATCTTAATATTAATATTTATATCTTAATATATATATTGTAACAGATCCTTACGGATCGTTACGAGGTGGATAATCCTGACCACAGCCCAAT
>JASANE010013551.1:0-13291 GCA_030248225.1 Trileptium ribeirensis | reverse complement strand
ACTATATTAGCTTATAACAGTACAGTTTAGTTTATCCGCATAATCGTAACATTAAAAGTCAAGATTACACACGAATAGCAATTTCTTTGTAACCTCACCATTTTGTACCCCAAAAACTATACCACTACCCAATTAGCACTCCATTAATATAACCAAAAAGACCAGTGTTGTCGACATCAAACGCGCACTGCAAAATAAGCTACAATATGTGACACGTGCACTGTTTCTGTCAACTCACGTCTTTGATCCAGATGTGTGAATTTTCATAAGTTACCACATGAGGCAGAACAACAGATACCAAGTTGTTCGCTCTGACAACAGGTCTAGCTGAGATTCTTCACAGGAGAGCAGTCATAATAAATTATTCTAATGTGTAAAAAATCATCCATGTATCACTTTCATTATCGCGTATCTTGAGCGTGAAATACAGTCCGCAAACTCAGTCCATGCAAGAGAGATATAAAGTTGATAAAAGCACTCCAAATGGAATTGGGTTAGAAAAGTGGGACTAAGCTCGGTTCCGATACTATTGCACTTAGTCTACGTACAATTTTATAAAAGAACATAAAATTCAAATAGATACACTAAAATAAAATCTAACTAACTTATCATTGCCGCTCCAACAGCACTCGAACTTGTCAAATATACAATCGTTTTCGTACAACGGACACAGTTTTGATTTTAAATAATCGTGAACGCTGTACGTTTCCACAGGCCGATTCTCCATGTTTAAATCCCATACCTGCAAAAACGTTTATTAATAAATAAATTCTGTCACAGTGTAGTCATTAAACAGTGTTTTCGTGAAAGCTGAAAAATCACATTGTTCGATGCATGAGTATATATTTACTACACCTGCAGTTGGTATTTTGAGAAGCATTGACGCTATTCGCTGTGACAACACAACCGAAAAAGAGTCGCTGACATAAATGCTATAAACTCTACGTGATAACAACTGATGCTAAAATGTCACAAAACCACCTGTCCACTCCTGTTTGGTAGCAACAGCTGTACTATCAACGTGACTTTTTAAAATTGAAGTGGTAGGACGATAAATTTTTGTATCGTTTAGTAAAAACAAGTGTCCCGAATTGGAGCACCACGAGCAAAACTTTGGAATCCCGCTGACTGAACGCCCTAGCAATTTTTTGCTTTTTATCGATAAACACAACCGAGACGAAATATATATCTTTAAAATCCCCGATGAGACTGTAGCTACTAAATTAATGAAATTGAGTAAGAATTAAATGTACCCTTGCTTTTGATATCAATCAGAGACGCCTTAGCAGTGGTTATAAAAGGATTAGTATTCTAACGTGTTGTACCGAAAAACACTCAAATTTGACAATCTTCAATTTGCTAAGCGCCCGGTTAAGCTTGAGATGCCTTCATTCCATAACCCTAGCAAAATTTTCAACCAATAGAGAAGCAAACTAACAAGAGTAGTTTCTCCAATATATGCAAAAAGCTTCGCGCTTTTCGTGGATGCACGCCTGTAATTTTTTCTGAACGGCGTAATTGTTATGTAGGATATATTAGTCCCACATTTTCCAACATGCCCCTCTCGCCAAATTGTTGCGCCTAGATCACAAGTAATAATAAATTATAGACTTTGTTATAATATAAGATAAGCTTTGGCATTTGGAAAAATTCAAAGAAACCAAGCAATAAAAAAGCTAATAACAGTTGCCACTAACCTTCACAGATAAATAATCACGCGTGAGCAAATATCGGCCGGAGTACGAAAATTTAACATCGGAAATGCTGGAAATAATTTCAGAGAAAAACGACCGAGTCGCTGGATCTTCGGGCTCTTCGAATACTGTAAAAACAGATAAAAACAACAATTCCGAGGAGATGCTACAAACTAGAATACATACTAATTCCCGAGTCAACACTTGGCGATCAGTTATATCAGCTGGTTGGTTTTTCGTTACTGAATGTGCTTATTTCGGATACAGTATATTATAGTAATTTTACGTATACGTTAGGTTTTGTCCATAACATTTTCGCAAAAGACACTTTTCTTCGTGTTAGATCGATTTATTAAAAGGTTTCCCAATATAAGGCTTACGAGGTTTATCTAACTTGAAATATCAGCATAACTTCAAAAATAAAAAATGATAATTCCCGCCCTATATAGGGGAACTGTGCCGATCTGCATTACCACAAACTTTTCGGTCCGTACGCGGCCCAGAAGGCTAACTAAAGCCGCAAGTGGCGTCCCCGCAGTCGGTGACTTTCGTATGTATTGTACTCAAATTTAGCGACCCTGGAGGATATGAGAGATGAGTCATCATCTCCATAAAACATACATAACGCCCGCCTCGCAATAACGCGTCATTTGCAGCTACGCTGAGCTTCAGGCTCTACAAAATAGGAGCTATGATTGTCGCTTTAGTGTATTTCGAGTTTCATAGGTCAATTTTTCCGAAGTCGTACAACATTCGTAATCAACGTAATACGACGTCCTTATGCACATACTTCAGTCGTCAACAAAATAAGACCAATATCACATAAATATAGTTATTGATCATTAAGATATAATATCTTATTTTCCATGTATTTAGGGTCTAGTGAGGCCATTTTAACCCAATTGTAGAACATCGTAACTACCATAATCACATCATATCGAGCAACCAACAGCTTCACAAATTTATTCTAATTAGCCACCTCTATCTATTGGTTGCGAACATTATAGCAATATCCGTGTATTCGGGGTCTAATAAGCCCTTTTCAAAACCCTTTCGGCACCTAAGCTTGGACCCAGGCGTACATTTGTAAACACTGTATTCAACAATATTAAAAAATCAATGTTTACCAACGATTGCATTTGACATTTTTCACAATATCGTCCTAGATTCTTTACTAGGCCATACGATTGCATGACAAATTACTATGCGTTATGTAAAACACCATCTGCATCAAATGTAGTACGGGGCAATGTAACGACACGCGAAAGGTACAGTAACATTCATGCTCTCATACGTGTGCACATACATCGTATGCATAGATTATTATGCCTTCACATGTGGAACCCTTGCCCAGAAATTTGTTTATTATTAATGTGTAGTAGCAATTAATATTTGGGACACATATTTAAGAGAGCAAAGCTTCCCCTGCGGACTCTAGAGAAAAAATCGTGAAAATTTCTTTTTTCTGTCGCTGTTATTCATAACTCATTTTTGGATGGATGGGTTTCGATAAATTTTTGTTCGATAGAAAAAAGTGATAAGGATGTGCCCTTTGATTGAAGCGAACAGCTCCGAACCCATCTTTGCGTTGAAATGGAAAAAACATGTTTTTAAAGATTCTTTGCCAAAGTTTGCCCTATCGGTACCAGTTGTTCGCAGCCCATATTTCGCAACAAAAAAATTTTCACACAGAACCACCACACAGAATCAACTCGTCGATATCTACAACTTTGCTAACCACGACATTTCATAGGGACTACTCCCCGGGCCACTATAGGTCCGAATATGACTCGTCGACCCTTTGACAGGAATAGCAGCTATAACTAGCGGCTTTGACTAGGAATACCGAATTTCAAATTTCCGCATGTTATTGCGAGTTTTACCTTACAACAAATATGTATTAGGTTGTCAAGCACGCCGAAAACGATGGTTTTGCTACACAGAGACCAACTTTACTATATTATACCTTTTGATAGGGTTTCAGGAGTTTTACGGTCGATGAACCTGAATTTCAAAATGCAGTGAGATTTCATTTGTTTAGTTATCTATAACTTGCAGAGCATCAAGAGTGGTCAATACACAAGCTTTTCGTAACCTGAATACGACGGTTTGGTTATCGAGAGTCCAGCACGAATATTTCATCTCTTTTGAGATGTGTTCAGTGGGTTAGGGATAAGTGAACCCGAGTGCCAATATATAGCCTGTCTTCAGTACCTTGGTTATGTATTGCTTATTGCATAAAGGGCATAAAGAATGTTCTATGTGTAGTTTTTCGGTGAGCTACATAAGATGATTTGGTTATCTAGAGACTAGCACGACCGCTTCGTGCATTTTCGGTTGTTTTGGATGTGTTTAATGTCGACGAAGATTTATGTTTTTCAAAGGGTTCACGCGTTACAGAAGTTTTAGTGTAGTATATACAATCGAGCATAAAGCCTGTTACAAGGTGATTTAGAAAATTACCATTTCATCAAACATAGCTCGCTCCGCTTAACATAACAGTTACGATTTAAAACCACTCAAAATGATGTCTGAGTAAAAACATTCCATTTTGTTATCATAATTACTAACACGTACACTTGGCATGCTGGTCACATAACGCTCGATCGCGCATATCACACAGGCGTATTGTTCCTTTGCTTGAGCTAAAATAGATTGCGCAGTTATAACAAATACGTGAGCAAGAAAAGCAGAAAGCAGTTTAAAATACTAGTCACGACTGTAGTATTATTGCAGGTGAGATATAGACATTTATAGTCAAATCATGAATACGTTTGAATGATTCGCGTCATAGTTTTCAGCAACCCAGAAAACTTTCAGAACTGCAAATCCAACAGCTCGTCAATATCGAAATCATACGTTGTTTGGGCAGAAAGCGCTCCAACATATTCCAAAAAGGGTATATAAGCCACAGCTATGTTGGAACGAGCAAAGTTATCGTTTTCAGCAATATCGAAAATATTTAACAACACAAACACAACAAGAAATATACCAACTAGCAACTCTATAGTGATTGCAGAATGTAGTGAAGCATAGGTACACCTAGGCCTTTTGCGTGCACAGCTAAATCAGCTCTAGATAGCATACGTCGATATGCTATATGTTGATATCACACAATACCGCACAAGTTAGAACAAAACTAACACCAGCGATAAGTTTCCCATGTACCAAAACTCCCAAGTGTAGGCTATCAGCCTCCCAGGACGTAACTGTACAATTAGGAATTTTGTGTGGATGAACCATGGCGGCGTTATACCCCCGTACCCATAGAACCATGGATCACAGAGCATGAGTTTGCCATGCCCGAAAACCCCCAAGTTAAACTTTTCAGCTGCCCAGGACGTCAGAACACATTTTCGAATTAAAACAAAAAGAAACATTGGCATTTATTAATTTACTATTTAACCATGGATCACAAAGCATGAGTTTGCCATGCCCGAAAAACCCAAGTAAAACTTTTCAGCTGCGCAAGACGTCAGAACACATTTTCGAATTTTGGGTCGAGGAGCCATGGGGGTGCCATACCTCAAACCCCATGAACCGGAGCCTTAATCGAAAAACAAAAACGAAGGGTACTAAAATGGGACCAAAACCCACATTTTGACCCCTGACCGCGGAACGAGACCCCAAATCAAAAACACTCGGAGATTGACACGGTAAATCGACTATGCCTGTTTGACTGAGCCCAAGATTATGAAAATTTTAATGTCATTACCACACACAGAGACGAAATTTAACAGATTTCAACCTTGCAACACACAATCTCCATTATGTTTCCCTGCGTTCTGATAACCTAACCCATAGCAAAACAAAAGCGATCAAAACCTTTAAAACATGCACAGTTCCGTCGGGAACGATTCCTCCTACTGGATATACCACAACTCACAAAAGGGAACACAAGTCACAAAAAAGTCTGAATAAATAACCTCGTCGTTTAATAATTGTCTTAGAGTAACTAAAACTACAAAATCATGCCTATTTCAAGAGGCGGCTGGGGTAAGAGATACAGTACCATTCCGTAAATCGTATGTCGGTCACAGATCCGTATAAATGCAATTGCGGTCACACCTCACTGCTTTTAGCAATCTTGATATCTTCTGTCTCAGAAATGTGACATATATAACCTGGCTTCTCTGTTCGCTGAAAAATTTTGCTGGGACACCATGTTTGAACAAAATGTTAAAACTATGCTGAAGTGAAAACTATGTGTTAGCGGAAAACGTACAGTTTCGAACGAATAAATATTCAATGTTTACAACATTATGATGTTTTTGATACAATACGGCAAATACTGTTGATTTCGGCATACTGAAGGTGTGTACCTATAGGGAAACTCCAAATATGTCGACTAGTATGTCAACTTTCTATAGGAATAATGCAGCTGAAAAAACGTAATTTTAAATATTCAATTTTATCACACTACTTACTCGGGGGAACGAGTCAAGTATGGCTATTCTGCGCTTAGTGACTATTACAAGTTCCCAAAAGCCCAGTTTTAAAGAAAATGTGTGGCATAAGAAAATGCCACAGCTCAATTCTTGATTTTAATAGTGGTGCTCAATTACTTATGGCTTAATACAGATGACGGTGACGGACACACAGCGACGTAATAAATATTATACTATCATTTGCTGTGGATACGACGAATCCATAGAATTCTGTCAGCGAAACCCAAATATGAAAACAATTACAAATTACCTATATACGAACATATTACAGCTAGCCGGGTGAAACTCAGCGGCAGTTATCACTTCGGTAAGCTCTTCCATGTTTGCCGGTTTGATATCGACAATATCTGAATTATAATATATACACACACGCATATACCTTATTAAACAGTTGTATGTGGAATAACCTAAATTTGATAATTAGCCAAGTTCGCAAACCTACTCAATATTATTAATAACATTATTAATATGACACCAACGTGTGGATTCATGGAGTATGCAGCCGCAAAACGCTGACACAATCTAATCATTCTGACCAATTATTCAATATAAAACCAGTTTTCCGTTTTCCACAGACCAAATAATGCATCCGGGTGCCTTCACAGAGCCACGGGGAATTCCAGCTTCACCAGGCAATTTGAGGTTAGATCAAACATAAGCGTCCTAACAAAAAACTAAAAAAAATTATTACAATAAAGCGTTCTGCTGCTCGATTTATTTCAGCTACTCACGATGACATCCTAAATAATAATAAAGTGCGGTCTGCTAAAGAAGCTTTTCAATAAATACATAAAAAGTAAAGAGCAAAAACTACGACACACGATTTTGAAAACAATGAAAACAAAATAAATTATAAAGAATTATATGGCCATCCGAATCAGCTGAGAAGCATGGATGCACACACTGTATTCCTTATTTCCTAGAGGAATTCAGGATCGATGCTGTCAGGTTCCATTTTCGCACACTAGAAAGTTGAGCAGACAATTTTTATGAATACAGCGCTATAAGGCCATCAATATAAAAATATTACCATAATTGCCGCGATCTGGGTAGGTTACCAAATGAACAAATAAATTGTTCAATTCTGAATAGTGAGAGAAACGAGCGTAGCGAATAATTTTCAGTGGTGAATTATGTATTTCTGGGATTTTAAGTGGCGCACATAACTCAACTTTGGCTATACTGATAGACTTGTGCGATAGCACATTCGAAAGCTTAAAACGCATTATTTATAAAAATATTTGTGCCCTTCAGTTAGATGCGAAAAAACATTCCAAAGTAAAACAGGACCGAAAGGGCTCAGCAGGAACCACAAAGAGTACCCAGAAAACACATTCTTGGCTGTATCTCAACTATTTGCGCAGATATTTCCGCTAATTAAGGTTAATTAAGACGTTATGAAAAATTTATATACATAAATCTTTTGCATAAAGTTACCCTTGGGTGCAAGATTAGGAACCAAATGGTTTTTAAAGAGTCCATGAGACAAGAAATACCCGAAAACGGCCATATATTTCCATAACCAACAAATTTATATGGATATTGAGCTTTTTGTAGAAATCCGCTGTGTTTTTACAAATGATAATATCAAAAAAATCAAAACCTTTATCTCAAAATCAACTTTCGAGACTAAAGGCCTTTGCTCAGACCAACGACGATATAACGCTGTTGTCATTATTTACGCGGCAAGTTTTGGTAAAAATTAGTGTTTGAATGAGCACAATAGGTCTAAAATACGTGAAAATTAAAATATCACTGTAACCGGATAGGAATGTATTGGTATTACTAGTCTAACTTTGTAAAACAATAATTCATTCTCTATGTAAAAGCAAACGGTGTGCTGCTACGACAATATTTTGCGCTGCAGCTTTTGTCAAAATGAATTTTGGAACGGACATAACAAGACCCAAAATTACATGAAAACAGTAATATCTCTGCAACTGAGTTATTGGTTACATTTTGTACAGCAAGTCAAACTGCAAATAGTGTACTGCAATTGGCATTATACATGCTGCAAAATTGCATCTAAATGAATTTTGAATAGGTCCTCGAGACTCAAAGTACGCGAAAACAGTCATGTCGCCATAACCACTCCAGAAATACGGGTGCTCTTTTTATTGCAGTGCAGTTTGCAGTGTAGATGTGCTTTTGTTTGCCATTGCGGTTTCATATGATGCATATTTGGGTCGAAAAGGTTTTTTGACTAGCCTGTGAGCGGCTAAATACACAATAAGTGGGGAATATCTCAACTGTTCACGCAACATTCCCATTACTCGGCTCATTCTTAGGTTGGTGCTCCATATAGCTGTGCACGCAGTGTTTGTTTAAAATTGAGTTAAATTGGCTAACAGCTTCGGTTTAAATTACATTATTCAACTCTTAGAATTTTTAACCTTACCGATGAGACAAGCTACCAGTTATATATAGCAGCCTATATGTAACTATAGAATTTCACAGAAAAAACACAAAATAACAAGAGCAACCATTCAGGACGTGGATACCTCAGCTGTTTCGTCAAGCGGTTTGACGAATGTTAACCACCGCCCCTTCTCCCCAACGGCGAGAACATGTACGTAACGCTAAGGACAAATTCGGTTTTAAAAACCACGAGCGAAGCGTTTTTATTTTCTGTCTGGGAGTAAAAAGGTTGATGTCCGTCCGTTCGTTAGTTCGTTCGTTCGGTCCGACAGATCTCAAGAACCACTGAACAGATTTTAAAAAACTTTTTTGTTTGAAAGTTTATCATGTCAGAGTGTGCACCTGATATTTGGGATTAAAAATTTTTGATTGGTTAATTAGCAATTAGCTAACTAGTTAATTTTATGCAACTAAAATAGAGAATTTTGCAATATTTGTGTTATTTATTGAAATAGAATCGTTTCGATCAAACCATTATAGCGTTTTTTGGGTCGAAGAATTCAAATATAATATTTTTACCAATGATAAAGCCCTATGCAATGTAGTTACAAGAACATAAAATTGAGTACATTCGTAATGCCACAGCCCAAGCTCCGCTCACAAATGTAGTTCCACTACCGACTAGTACAGTAAACATGTTATCTTTGAAAACACAAGTTGGGCATTTTAATAATTTAGTGCTATAAATAAATATTTTACATGCAAACACGTACTAAAACTCTGATCAGTAATCTCTAGATGCCACAAATTAATACGGAGATCATCGGCGGAGAGATAAGTTTCCTGAAAGAAAAAATAGTCAATTAATTAATTTTTCTTATTAATTTTTAATTAATTAATTAATTAATTTAGTTATCACGCCAATGCGCTGCATTTATTGACATAATTATTTATGTTATATTTCAATAACAACACCAATAATTATTTACTACTCCGTATGTCCAAAATACCTGCCTAAGGCTGCAGATCTCGGATTGTTACGAGGAAAATAATTCAACTTGTTACACGACCGCACTGATTAAGCGAAAAACCTATTTATAGTATCGTATATCGATCAAACGCATATGGAATCACAAAAAAGCAGCGATCACTATAATAGAGAATGTTTTTTGTTTCCGAGCATAACGACCGACTAAGAACAACGAACCGACAATGCCAATGTAAAGTCATCAATTTGCTTCATTTCATTTCAAAATTCGAAACGCTGCGAAAACACCTACAACGCTGTTGTGCACCTTTTCATTACGTTATATGTATATCCCAGAGCGATCAAGTCTCAAATAGAGCACAATTACGAAATTATATACTGTTACGCACATAAAGCCATTTCTAACTGAGGAACGTCATTTCTAGACAGCCATCTGACAAGACTGATGGAGTAACATTTTTGCCAACTACATACTGGCGTTTTCCTGGTGATTCCTATAATTACACTGGCTTTACACTATACACCAGATCAGAATTGTACGATATCGAATTGATGTGATACGTATGAGGTTGCCGATTGACAAGATTGATGAAGTAACGATTTTCGCCACCTAAAAACTGACGTTTTTCTGCAGTTTACAGTAATTATCGTATACCTGGTTTACACTACACACCTGATCATAATTGACCGATATGGAATTGATGTGATACATATGAGTGCGCCAACTGACAGAGTGGTGGAGTAACGGTTTTTGCCACCTAAAGAACATGACAATTGCTTTCTGGCGATTCTAATAATTGAACTACATTTGGTTTACATTCACTACACACCTGATCTGAATTGACCGATATCGAATTGATGTGATACGTGTGAGCGTTGGCGTAGACACGACGTGGTGATGCTTCAACGACAAGCTCCATTGGAACTAATTTTGGTAATCTGCAACAAAAAATTATATACTTATTAAAAACCAGTTACGAAACGATCATTTACTTAAGAGCTAGGAATTATCGAAGCGCAAAAAATATTTAAATAAGGCTTCACTGATTGCAGCAACTACGATAAAGTAATGACATAGCTGAACATTAGCCACTACAATACTACACAAAGAACAATATATCACAAATCGTATCTCAGCCAACACATACGTATTGCCTGTTTCTTTACAAGAATAAAAAAAAACAAAAAATAGTAATGACACCTGAACATGATTTTTAAGAAAATTAATACGACACTGTTACCTCATGTCATGGATTTCCGACATGATTCACTTAAAAAATCACGGCTTTTCTGATGTGGAATCCTGGGACATCATAAACGTTCACTATTTTTAAATGACACAACATTTGTAGCACTGATACTTGACCAATAGTTGTTATGCTTAACTCTTCGAAACTACCAACTTTGATCGGAGCAACAAAACCGCTAACTAACGGGAACAAGGTAGTTTGAAATAGCTCTACTGCAGTTAGAAATACGATTTAAACAATTCATTAGACCGAATAATATCTTTTCTGACAAACAGCCAAAAGTCGGTCGCAGCCAAATTTTGGAAAAAAGAAGTTAAATAAACAGACTACGACGGGGAGCAGGGGCGGCTTACGCGCTTGTTCGTTTAGCCATGCAAACACTAAAATGAGTACCCCACCCTATGTTGCGGGACACATAACTTCAAAGCTGGGTTTTTAGGGACGGTTATACAATCGGCTTCGAAAGACTTAGGAGCGAATACAACAAGCGGTATATGCGTAATCAACTACCTTAAATTGGAATAACTAGAAGGCGGATCAATGACGCAACCAATGTCGTCACGTAAATTCCAGCCACCATCAGCTACCCGCTTTTCTCGCTCAGATATTTTCCATAGTTTGATTGTTTTATCTGCAATATTGGTAAATTCAGGAGATATTGCGACTGTGTACAAAGCTGGATGTGGCACAAGTCCCAACAAGTCTTAACAAACACAACAGTTCTAATACACCGCCACTAAATTGACATACTACATGCAAAATTAATTTCACGTCATCATACAACAATGTACCTAAACCTCCCACGTCAAAACTCTACGTAAACGAAACAAATCGTTCACTCTACGCTGAGAATAGTTTTGAGATAGACGTAGTCTTACACGCAGAATCGGCATAATAATAATAATGATATTCGATATACGTACCAGGCTTCGGTCAGGATGCGTTTTTGCGTAAGAAAAGATACTTCATGTAGCCGCAGTTAATGCCACAAAAATAGTAATGAAATCATAAGACTTTATTTTCGTTCTGATGAGTTAACCAAATCCAATTGTTGCTTTTCAGTCATGTTTATACAATTATTGATTGTCGGTAATCCTTCATTGTCGAAGTTCATTTTAATAGGATAGTGAAAGTCATTGCCCCATTCTAGCCTGTGAGCTGTCATTGCGACGCCGGCACGATACTGACAGCCGCAACTGTTACAACTGAATTCGCCAGTGATTGAGGTTGTATGGCGCTTGTCACGAGCATCCTGCGACACAGTTTCACTCCTTACATCAATTATATCATTTTAGTATGGTGGAGTGAGTTATGCTATACTGCTCTGTCAGACGCAAAAATACTAATTATTGATACAAAATCTATGGTATGTACGAACCCTGCTGCAGCACCGTACATACGTGAAGCAGTTCCAATCACCAACAGCATAAAAAATCACAAATACGTTACAACTATGTTATTTCATATTTAGCGCGAGATGCAGCACCAATATTTGTAGGTTTTTGTACAAATCTAGTTGTTTGCGAAATATATAAAGTTACAAAATATATATTTTTCTTTCAGGACATTCCTGTGCATTCATTTTATTAGTGGTGTCACAAAAAAACAACAAATTCACCCGGCGATAAGTCACTACAAAATATATACTATATAAATTTCTTAGGTCAGCAAATTCCAAAAGCAGTGAAATTTGAACTTTAATAATTAAAAAATAAACCAAAACAGCATCAGAATCTTTATTAGGCGCAATAAGATATAATAATACTATGCACCCAAGTCGGCGGATTCCCAACTACAATGAAATTTGGACCTTAATGATGTTTGAAAAACAAAATGCAAACCCGGATTAGAATCTCAATGCCCACAAATGTAATAAGTGCACCATTAAGCCACAAGATATAATTAAGAAACGAGCACAACTTCGTTAGGGATGTCGGCGTCGTAAAGTTCAGGTTGTTTTTAATGAAAGGTAGTAAAAGGTACAACTACGAGACTATATCTTTGTCGAAAAATAGCATTATGAGTTATCATTCTTTTTTATATAGCTGTGGATTTGATACAGATTTTCCTCGAATTTAATGCACTAAGGAATAACCTTAGTTGGTATTAGCATTCCATTAAATCTCGGCTATACAACGCACAAGAAACGTGATAAACCTTTAACTGTGAGAGAACGATTCATGCAACTCTTGAAGTTCGACATCATTTTGGTGAAATACTAAGGTTTTCGAGAACTCTACGTAATCTATATCGCACATGGCGTTTAATATAGCTATTTAATGGCAGTTTGTAGTACAATAATTACAAAAAAGATTTTCATCAAAATGATGGCTTTACGAAATGTTTTCACTTCAAATATTACGATATCCGTGGTGTTCATATCGGATTGCATCCGACTGTCTTTGAAATCTCATTGCATTCGGTCGTATGGTGCTTCAGCAACAAATCCATACATCTGCTGGCATATTATGGACAAAGCCGTCATCACCAAATTAATTTAAGCAAGTCATGCATCCGATCCAATTGGATCAAGTTCTTTGTCTATCGTTTACT
>JASANE010013550.1:0-30378 GCA_030248225.1 Trileptium ribeirensis | reverse complement strand
TCGATGGTCAGAGAATATGTCGACCGGTTCTGTCTTTATGGCTTTCAGCAGCTGGTGGCGTTCGGGCGCGCGGCGCAGGAAACTGTCAAGTTCGAACCATTGACGTAATGCCATGTGGTACCACGTTCCGCGGCTGGCGTGGCTCGCGAACGAGTTCATATATGACAAGCCGTTTTCTTCACAGAGCCGTAGCAGGTCGTGTCCAGCCTCGTTAGTGTTTCGGATTCCGAATCCGACCTCCTCGTGTCGTTACCCGTTGCCGAAGGACCGTACACTGGCGTTAAAATCGCCACCCACGATGAGCGACTTCTTGTTCGGCGCTGTCGCTATTTGTCTTTCGAGTTCATCCTTGAACTGTTCCCTTTCGCTTCTTGATCGTGCTGCTGCAACGGGAAATAAGCCGAGATCAAATGAAAACTGTCCAGCTGGGCATGGCTGTAGTTCGGGTACCGAACCGTCGTCTCGCGCCGTTGATCAATCCATTTTTGGAGGCTGACGCCATTTAGCATGATTGCCGACTTCGTGGAGTGGATTATTCCTACAAGATCCTCGGCTTCGCCGAGCCATATAATACCGACTTGGTCGCATGATATTTCGGTCAGCTATGTGACTTCCCATCGTTTCTGTAGGCAGAACGAAGCCACGTCCTGAAGTCGTCGTCGGTTATTCTGACGCAGAGACATCCGTTGCATATTCCACGTTCTGATCTCGATGTAGTTTCGCTTATGACGCTCGTTTTCTCCGGTGCTCTGGTGTTTCCCATCTTCATTAGTGATAGTGCGGCGGGCGTCCCTTTTAAAACGTACTTCCGTTCCCTGCGACGCCGTTTGCCTCTTCCGTTTTATTCCGTTCTCCTCGTGGTTTGCCTTCTGGCCCCGGGTTGGGGTGGATAGTCCTCAGCAACCACATCACATGTGCCGTTCTTGCTCTTTTGTCCCAAAACTCATTTGCTTCGCCGTGCAGTTGTTTAAGGAGATGTCTGCGTCGGCTCACGCAGCCCGCTCCGTTACCACCGCCTGATTCTCCAACAAGTGGTTGATACGACTCCACCGCTGGATCGTCGGACGGGGCCCGTGGTTCCCTCTGCCGCAGGCCTTCGGTGAAAGGCCGCGTTCCTACTTGCCACCGCGAAGAGGTCGAACCACCTATTGCATTGTACAACTGTTCCTCAGCTTCAGCGTCTTCTTCTCCCAATTCAAATATGATCCCCTGCCACTGTTCGTGTTTCTCTGATACATATTTGAGTCTAGTCGATGTTTTAGCAGCTTCTTCGTTCACATCGTCAAGCAACTGTTGCATACTGTCCAAATCATCTGGCAACGGTTGTTCCACCAGTTGAACAGCAGACGCAAAGTCATCGCTAAGCCGAGCCCTGGCTGGTCCAATCGACATAAACACCTTTGCCATTAGTGAATCCTGCTGGTGCGCCAAATTCTTTTGTCGTAAAGACAAAGGAAGAGTAAAAACTAATTCACGCTCCAAGCAATTCGTCTAATGACGTTGCTATCCTCGTGGCAGCGCGGACGTCGTCGATTCGACATAATGGAATGTGACGTCAACTGACGAAGGCTATGATACCAGTTCACGGGCCGTTCATAATGAGGTGATTCAGAGGTGGATGAGGAGATTTGTCGTTGGTAAAGAACGCGGAATTGGAGCTAATGTGTATTCAATACACTCTAATGGTTCTGTTCATCACGCTAGTGGTTGCCAACCCAATGTTGTTGACGTTCACAGATGACGTAACAGTTTGCACCCTTTGACGATACTGACAAGCAAATTAGAATTATGATGCTATTATTCCAAGCGATATTCACTCGTAGACCGCGTTGAAAGACAATCCTGTTGACGGTGCCCGAATTGCATACATTGATATTTATAACTCGTTATAATAATTATAATTTCTCTGAAATACACGACGATAACGACCATCATCGAAGGCCAGGGCACGCTAATTACCCCAGTCTTCTCCGGTATCCATGTATAGGACAGTTGATCGAGCGATGATCTGGAATTATACAGACGTCAGACGACGAACTGTGGAAATCCATATTCACGTATTGTTCTCAGGTAATTACCAATTACAGGACATCCACCGCATCTCGTAACTGGCAGCCCGTCCTATGAAGATTTAGGTGGAAGGAAGAAGTTAGTGAGATGCTTTGGGTTTTGATTCCGTTCACGTGTATTGTAAGGAAACACATGAAATTAATTGGAAACTTGACGGTAATATGTTTCTGTTTATTTGTGGAAATGAATAAATTTGGTTTGTGATCTCTTATTTGAGTTTCAATTTTTTTTCTACCATGTGCGATATCGGCCGATGCAAATAATCAATTGGTTTTAACATATTTTTGTTTTTAATTTTTTGTGTTGCTCAAATTGTGTGCGTAGGGTATCAGTCTGTGCGTTAGTGGTGTCGGTAATAAGAATATCCTCAAAAGAAGACAAACACGTTAATAAGTAATAACAGCTACATAAATAGTACCGTTTGAATTACATTTTATTATGGCAAAATAATTTTGGCAGTGGTGTTGCAGTGGGCAGACTTTATTTTCAGGTTGCCCATATGAGCAAAAGTGAGCTTGCATCGTGGGATTCGATTTTGTATGGTCCATTAATGCTTTTTCTCAACCAGTATTTCGACAACTTTCTTCCGGAATACGCCGTGCTCGTATTTTCATGTGTAAGAATTTATTATTTCTATAATTGCTGCATTATCAGTTTGTCTACATTTTGATGTGGGCGTGAGTTGAAATTGGAATTTCACTGGAAGTTAATTTTGAGTTCAAGTGGGAAGCAGTGAAAACCTTGTGTGCACGAATATTATACAGGACTCTATATCCCGTGTTGACCGGTATACGGCCTTATTGAGTAGTGTGCCATTTCGGTTGCTAATAAGTTCGGGCATTTTATGGTAACATCTTTTCATTATCTCCCATATCTACACTTGATTTTGCTAACCTATGTAATAGTCATGCGTAATGTGTTAATGGTATTGGAAATACTGAAAACGATGCATTTTGAGAACTGAAGGGTTTGGGTTGGAAACGGCACACAATTTTAGCATCGCCAACATGATGCGCAATGAGCGAAGACAACAGGCAGTTATTTGTGTACATGCTAATAAATTTTATGGGGAATATCCATTCATCCGGCTAATTTTTTTCTAAATATCTCAGAATCTCAGCAAAAGATATTCCCATGCGTTGTTTTGCATTATGATAGATTATAGTCTAGCTCGTTACTCCATAATAGGTGTCATTTATGCAACCCCTCATCTGGTATGGTAGACAACTTTTATAGAGGTTACCCATCAATTTTTGTGACCGACGGAAAATGCGTTCTTAGTTACATCTCAAAACCATGCCTCTATCAAAAATTTTGCATAGTTGAGATCTATAACGTTGTTGACCAACACTTTTTTGTCAGATTTACGGATAACGAGATAGGGCATAAAAATTGGTCTCAAACGGACCCGTTTTAATCCTCCATATACCATTGTAAGATAATCGTTAATTAGCATTATTATGTTCATTATAAAGGTTTTTGGTGTCACTGAAAATAATGGACTGATTCATGTGAGCGTGACCGGTGTACCTTTTGGAGTGGTGCTGTATCCTCTGAGACACCCCGCCCCAAGAACCATGCATGATTTCGTTATTTTCAATGTAATGCCGTATTTTTTGCTTCTGTTATTACAAAGGCTTTTGAGGATGCTGAAACGATGGAGTAATTATTTGAAGATAACTTTGATAGATATACCCTTCTTAGAATGTTACTGTATCCCAGGAACCTACCCTCCAAAGAACTATGCATGATTTCGGGGTTTTCAAAGTAATGTCATATTTTATTGTATCACCTATTGCAAAGGTTTTCGAAGATACTGAAAACGATGAAGTGATTCGTTTGAGTGTATCTATCTGGCCTGTCCACAGCCCTGCGAAAAGTTGGGGCATGTTCATTTTTGGAAGAAATTTCAATGTGGGTGATAAGTTTGGTTAAAAATAATAAATATTTTATGTAATTTCACTGCCGTGCATCAAACTGTAAAATGATGTTTTAGCATTAGAAATAGTGGTAATTAATGTTTAAAAACATTTTGCAAACAAAAACCATAAATTTTGAGACATAAAAATTTTTGGATTTAATTGAGCATGGGGGTTTCTGCCGAGTGAAGGACAGGCATGGAGAAATTTCACGAACATGGGGGATTTTGGAAAGTAGGGTCCCTCTCCCCCACTGTGGACAGGCCTCTCTATGACCCATGTACTCTTTTTAGAATGATACTGCATCCTGTAGGTCACCCCCTTGCCATGCATGATTCCGTGATTTTCAACCTAATCTTGATAGTAGTTTGTTGACTATTTGTTTAAAACTAACAAAGTCTAAATTAACACTATAGATGCACATATCTTATATGCACAAAATATATTTTTAATGTTATAATTTGTTACGTTTGTGGTTTTAAAGGTTTTAGAAGATGCTGCAAACAATGAATTGATTTATTTGAATGTATCTGTGACCGACGTACATATTTTGGATTGGTACTGTATTCCATGAACCCCTTTGCCATTCATGATTCCGTGATTTTCAACGTGTTATAATTTGTTGCATTTGGGGTTATAAAGGTTTTCAAGAGTGCTGAAAACAATGACATGCTTCTTTTCATTGTATTTATAACCAATATTCTCTTTTTGGCATAATGCTGCAGGCCGTGAGATCCTTCTTTGCTTAATGAGTAATATCTTTGTGGGTTTCAATCTTAATGGTATAATTTGTTTAATCCACGGATAAAAAGGATTTTGAGGCTGGCAGAAATTATGAGTTGATTCGTTCGAACGTATCTGTGACCAAAAAGGTCTTTTGCTCGCAGTGATACCGCTCGCTGTGCAATCTTGGCTTGACCCACGTTCAAGTATATTTTCGCTTCTTTATTCAGAACGTAGTGGAGATTGTGTGTTGCACGAGTGAAATCTTTTAAATTCCGTCTGTGTGTGTGATCGGCCATTACTCGGGAACGACGTAACCTATTTTCATGATCTTGGGTTCATTGGAACTGGCATAGTCGATTTATGCCCGAGCGTTTTTTGATTTGTTGTCTGGTTCCGGGGTTAGGGGTCAAAATGTGGGGTTTTTACCCCATTGTAGTACCCTTCACGGAAGCAAGGTTATTTTCATCTTAACTTTCGAAGTTTTTCTCTGGATGGTTTTATTTCATAGTAAAATGATAAATGGCAACGCCTCTTTTTTGTTTTTCGATTAAGGCTCCGGTTCTGGATTTATGGGGTTGAGGTACGGGGATATGGCGACCCAATGGTTCTTCGACCCAAAATTTGAAAATTTGTTCTGACGTCTTAAGAGGCTGATAAGTTTTACCTGGGTGTTTTCGGGTATGGGAAACTCAGTGCTGGTGCTGGTTTTGCTCTATGACCCAATGTTCCAAGGTTACGGGGGTATGAGATCCCATTTTTCGGGACCTGAGGTCAAAATGATGGTTTACACCCTATTTTAGTACCCCCTTCACGGAAGCAAGGTTATTTTTATCTTAACTTACGAATTTTTTTCTCTGGTTGCTTTTATTTCATAGTAAAACGATAAATTCCGATGCCTCTTTTTTGTTTTTCGATTAAGGCACTGGTTCTGGAGTTATAGGGTTTGAGTTATGGCACCCTCGTGGTTCCTCGACTCAAAATTAGAAAATTTGTTCTGACGTCATGGGCGTCTGAAAAGTGTTACTTGGGGGCTTTCGGACATGGCAAACCCATTGCTGGTGTCGATTTAGCTCTACGATTCATCCTTCTAAAGGTAGGGGTTATGGCGCCGCTATGGTTTATCGACCCAAAATTCCTAATTTTACTGTTACGTCCTGTTATGTTGCTGATAGCTTGCACTTGGGGGGTTTGGCATGGGAAACATATTGCCGGTGTTAGTTTTGTTCTAATCTGTGCGGTATTGTGTGATATCCACATATAGCACATCGATGCACGCTATCGAGAGCTAATTGGCTGTGTACGCAAAAGACTTCGGTGTACCTATGTTTCACTACGTTCTGTAATCTCGATAGAGTTACTAATAATAAGAATTTTGTGGACTTATATTGCTAGATTTTTAGTATATTGTGAATCCCACTAATTACATAGATAAGCCGGATAGATATAACTATATAATGACAGTAAGGAAAACTTTATAGTGCATAAAGTACTGGGGCTCCTAAAAGGCGCTCATTTTTGTGTGTTATTTTATTTTTCAAACAGTGTGATCATCGTTTATTCATCTACCGTTTGCAAAAATAATTTATGTTTAACCAAGTTGACGGACAATATTATGGCTATTTCAATTGCGCGCAGCCATAATTGTTAAAGCTGTGTTAATTGCGAATTGTCAGTATTTTGAGGTTTAAAACATGATTAGCACTGTCTATATTTTCGATTAGACTGGCTGTGTTCGTGAATTTGGATGAATATTCAATAAAATTTAATCCGATTCAGCAGATGATATTAGTTGTTAAGCTATGTCGTTATATTTTAGATCTACTGCTCTCTCAACTTGTCGTGCTACTGCTACGTTGTGTGCAGTCAAATCTGTGGTTATTTGAAAATCCGATGTTTTACCATTAGCAAAAGTGAAGTAGACAGCAGGTGATATTGCTCATTTGACATAACAATAATAATGTTGATATTCAATAAAATGTATATTCAGAAGGGATTATTGTTTACAGATTATGTAATGCTTAATGTTCAATCAACGCCAGTGTGATAATAATTATTTACAAACGCTTTATGTGGATTTAATTTTTACGAACTGTCTGAAGTCGAGAAATTGGAGGTTGTGAATATGCAGTGTATAATATCATTGTAAAGTCAAACTCACTCATGCATGTGGTTACTTGTAACGTGACACGTTACGAAGCTAAGCTCATTGCATAGTATGTTTCTGAGCGCGTATGATAGTTGCGCACGCTGCAAGGAACCTTAAAGGACACAGGCAACAACGTCGTCATAGCTTAGCGATTTGCGAATACGATTCTGAGCCAAAAGGCCTGGGTTCCATTCATCGCGCCGGCAACAGTTCAGGAAAACTAATCTGGTTTGACAAAAAAGTGCTGGTGAAAGTTACGAACAGTCCCTACCAGAGCTAACAGTCGAGTTTCGAGCGTATAAACGTCGAACATTTATAACATATTCTCGAACAATAAAATTGTTTCGAACGCATTTCGAACACGTTTTTTACGGAATTCACATTTTTGGTATTATACTAATGCTATTGTTTGAAGCTATTTTAACATTTGCACGTTCGACCACATTGAGCGGGTATTATATAACAGAATCTTCCACACATAGATGTCAACGCGCCTATATTTTCTTTTTGCTTTTATATTCTATATTTTGGGTGACTCTTGTATGTTTTTAAGCTAATCTTAGTTATTACTCGGTATCGATTAACCGTCGTTGGTCTACTTTTTCCTGTGTGACGTGGCGTGCCCCACGTTTAAATTAAAACGATTTCTATTTGTGTTCATGAATTCCCATTTCGAGAGTCCAAATCTAGCCCATGCGCAACATTTACTATGGGTACGTTTAGCTGCTTCTTATTTTGTTTGTTGTTTATCATCTGTATCAACCATTTATTGTATATTATGTGCTTGGGTTGTTGATTATGAATGCAAATACAAAATATATGTATTGTATATGTTTATTTCTATACAGTGTGTCTATACATAATATGTTTATGAATTTGTTGCACATCGGAATCTAGTGTATGCAGTACCTTCTGTCGTGTGGATACGTTTCAATGCGCACTTAATGTATCTTCTCTTGTGTGTTAAAAGTTTTGTACATTGTGCAAGAGAATTTTGAGACTTAGCTAAGTTTCAGGGAGTTTTATAGGAGAAACGAATTTACAAGAGTTTTATGTGAGGCTAAGGCATAGAATTTAAATATATCGAATTTGAGTGTAAGGGTTGGGTGCCTTAAGCATTAGGCCTACATTAGCGGATATGTGTATGTGTATCTGCTGGATTTTCGAATAAAATATATAATTTTGTTTATACTTAAGAATTCGGGGAAATTCACAAAAACTCATTCTCTAACGACTAAAATTCACTTAGGTTTAAGAGGGAATTTTAGGGGAGTGGAACCAGAGTAAAACTTGGAAAACTTATTATGTAATTTCGATCGCTTAGAGAAATCAATAGGGAGAAAATTGGGAGTAAATCTCTAGCTCAGGTATTTAAGCGGTTGCGCAGTTAGATCAGGGCCTCAGTCGGCCACAGAAGCTGCGCGATCAAGGTGAGTACGGTTCAGCCGTTTATGTGTATAATTTATGTAAAATTTATAACTTGTGGTAGTGTGTGAAATAAAATCTAAATCTGCGTTATAAGTGGTGACATACTAAGGCCTTAAGAATAAGCTCATAAATTAAAATATTCCTTGGTGCTAGCATTGCTGTTAGTTCGTGTGTAATCTACGGTGGTTCTAAACACCCCTAGGACCACGTAGGTTACATTTTGGTGCCGCAAGCCTGGAGTCTCGAACTAGGTGGGAACTACGAACAAGGGTAAACTTCAGTTGATTATATAGTCTCTGATTGGAAATAATATTGGTGAATTATTAAAAAAAAGCTTAGGGTAGCCCAAAGTGTTTCAATTTTTTATGCGATTGGATGTGTACTGAAGAAACTATGAATTTTGATCCAAATGGGATTGGAGGGGCAGGTCAAAGACAACCTAATATTTTTGAAGCTGAACATATCCCTGTTTATTACGGAAACTTCGGACATGATTTTGAGGAATGGATAGGAATTTTCGAACGTATTTCTTTTGTAAACCAATGGTCTAAGGATGATATGGCTCGTATACTACCGGCTTTTTTGCGCAGTGAAGCTGCTCGCAAATGGGAATCTTTATCTGGTGAAACAATAAAAAATTATGATTTGTTGAAAAATTGTTTAGTTGAAATTTTGATGCCGAAATATGTTACTTACAGTTATGGTGCAAAATTGAGAGAGAGGTCGCAAAGCATTTACGAATCTGTTGACACTTACGCAAGGGATATCGACCACTTGGTTAGGAAAGCTTTTCCTACATTATCCAGCGACACTAGGGATACTATTGCAATGGAAAATTTTCTATGTGGATTGAACAAAACAATTCGCCGATTTGTGTTATCTGCCAGGCCAGAATCATTTCAAGCTGCTATAGTTGAGGCGCGTAAGCAAGAATGTGTTGAAAATTTATTATGTTTGACTGAGGCAGAACATTTGGAACAAAATTTAAGGCCAACTGACAGTGAGTCCCCCAAACGTATTCAAAAACTTAACCCCTTAAAATTGAGTAAAAAACTTAAATGTAATACAATGCTTGCATGTCGTGTGGACAGATCCAAGGCTGATGCGGTTGAGGGAAGAAGTTGTACTGAAAGGTTTTCCTCAAGGTCTAATATGTCTAGTATGCATCGAAATGTAGAGACCCAAAAGGGATCTCACACAGCTTTCAGGTACGAAAATTCGGACGCGGAATTTAATCGATGGTTGGTTGATCGAGGTGCGCTCTGGTCTCAAAATTTTCAACAACCTATGAATGGCTATTTATTTGATAAACGGCGACGTGATCAATCAATCCAAATATACGGAGAAAGACAGTGTGGTAACGTTGAGATAAGTGTAACAGAAAGCTGTGAACCTAAATGGAGGTTAGTGGATAGCCTTATGCCAACGGAAACACATGTGGATATCTCGGTAAAAAATCGGGTGTTGATTAACCCTGTGTTTATTAATCTAGCTCAGCGAGTTGCTCCATTAAGGAGCTCAAAAGTGATATTTCTGGGAAAATGCAATAATGTCTCTGAGTTGAAGGAAAGTAAAAAATTTTCCTCTTTTTTTACAGGTTTGGAATTGACCTCTACAAATAAAGAACTTGTGCTAGCAAATATGCCGATGTTTAAAAATATCTTTGCTAAGTGTAATGACCTGGTCGTGAAGTATATTGCAGTGCGTGTGCCTACCAATGTAAACGTCGATGTGATGGAGTATGATGTTATTATATGTATGCGATTTCTTTCTAGGTTTTTAGAATTTTATATTGCGGTCAAGGTCATCCAGATCTGTCGAGCTCGAGAGGAGTGTCGGGATATACAATGTTATGTAATGTCGTGGTACGTTATGGGTCAAATCACTTTTGATGGGCACGTCATTTGCGGTTTACAATGTGTCAACTGCGCTCAAGGTCCACATTCTTTACGGATGAAATGCAGGTTTTTTAACTATGACAACCAAGGAAGGGTAGCCATACAATCAGGTAAGCTGGTGTCTATTAGACCGTGGTTAAGACATCGTTTTTACCCAGGAAGGGACTTACGAATAAAATTAAACTGGCTTCAATTTTCCTTTTTAAATTTCTCAGAAACGTTTTGGTATTTTGTGAACATTGTGTGTGTTTAAAATGAATTTGACACAAATTATACTTGGATGTTCCTGTATCACGACCAAAAATATAGAAATTATTAGGGATCTCATATTTGCTGCCACGACCATTCCATTTTTTTGGATAAAAACGATGTCTTAACCACGGTCTAATAGACACCAGCTTACCTGATTGTATGGCTACCCTTCCTTGGTTGTCATAGTTAAAAAACCTGCATTTCATCCGTAAAGAATGTGGACCTTGAGCGCAGTTGACACATTGTAAACCGCAAATGACGTGCCCATCAAAAGTGATTTGACCCATAACGTACCACGACATTACATAACATTGTATATCCCGACACTCCTCTCGAGCTCGACAGATCTGGATGACCTTGACCGCAATATAAAATTCTAAAAACCTAGAAAGAAATCGCATACATATAATAACATCATACTCCATCACATCGACGTTTACATTGGTAGGCACACGCACTGCAATATACTTCACGACCAGGTCATTAAACTTAGCAAAGATATTTTTAAACATCGGCATATTTGCTAGCACAAGTTCTTTATTTGTAGAGGTCAATTCCAAACCTGTAAAAAATGAGGAAAATTTTTTACTTTCCTTCAACTCAGAGACATTATTGCATTTTCCCAGAAATATCACTTTTGAGCACCTTAATGGAGCAACTCGCTGAGCTAGATTAATAAACACAGGGTTAATCAACACCCGATTTTTTACCGAGATATCCACATGTGTTTCCGTTGGCATAAGGCTATCCACTAACCTCCATTTAGGTTCACAGCTTTCTGTTACACTTATCTCAACGTTAGCACACTGTCTTTCTCCGTATGTTTGGATTGATTGATCACGTCGCCGTTTATCAAATAAATAGCCATTCATAGGTTGTTGAAAATTTTGAGACCAGAGCGCACCTCGATCAACCAACCATCGATTAAATTCCGCGTCCGAATTTTCGTACCTGAAAGCTGTGTGAGATCCCTTTTGGGTCTCTACATTTCGATGCATACTAGACATATTAGACCTTGAGGAAAACCTTTCAGTACAACTTCTTCCCTCAACCGCATCAGCCTTGGATCTGTCCACACGACATGCAAGCATTGTATTACATTTAAGTTTTTTACTCAATTTTAAGGGGTTAAGTTTTTGAATACATTTGGGGGACTCACTGTCAGTTGGCCTTAAATTTTGTTCCAAATGTTCTGCCTCAGTCAAACATAATAAATTTTCAACACATTCTTGCTTACGCGCCTCAACTATAGCAGCTTGAAATGATTCTGGCCTGGAAGATAACACAAATCGGCGAATTGTTTTGTTCAATCCACATAGAAAATTTTCCATTGCAATAGTATCCCTAGTGTCGCTGGATAATGTAGGAAAAGCTTTCCTAACCAAGTGGTCGATATCCCTTGCGTAAGTGTCAACAGATTCGTAAATGCTTTGCGACCTCTCTCTCAATTTTGCACCATAACTGTAAGTAACATATTTCGGCATCAAAATTTCAACTAAACAATTTTTCAACAAATCATAATTTTTCATTGTTTCACCAGATAAAGATTCCCATTTGCGAGCAGCTTCACTGCGCAAAAAAGCCGGTAGTATACGAGCCATATCATCCTTAGACCATTGGTTTACAAAAGAAATACGTTCGAAAATTCCTATCCATTCCTCAAAATCATGTCCGAAGTTTCCGTAATAAACAGGGATATGTTCAGCTTCAAAAATATTAGGTTGTCTTTGACCTGCCCCTCCAATCCCATTTGGATCAAAATTCATAGTTTCTTCAGTACACATCCAATCGCATAAAAAATTGAAACACTTTGGGCTACCCTAAGCTTTTTTTTTAATAATTCACCAATATTATTTCCAATCAGAGACTATATAATCAACTGAAGTTTACCCTTGTTCGTAGTTCCCACCTAGTTCGAGACTCCAGGCTTGCGGCACCAAAATGTAACCTACGTGGTCCTAGGGGTGTTTAGAACCACCGTAGATTACACACGAACTAACAGCAATGCTAGCACCAAGGAATATTTTAATTTATGAGCTTATTCTTAAGGCCTTAGTATGTCACCACTTATAACGCAGATTTAGATTTTATTTCACACACTACCACAAGTTATAAATTTTACATAAATTATACACATAAACGGCTGAACCGTACTCACCTTGATCGCGCAGCTTCTGTGGCCGACTGAGGCCCTGATCTAACTGCGCAACCGCTTAAATACCTGAGCTAGAGGTTTACTCCCAATTTTCTCCCTATTGATTTCTCTAAGCGATCGAAATTACATAATAAGTTTTCCAAGTTTTACTCTGGTTCCACTCCCCTAAAATTCCCTCTTAAACCTAAGTGAATTTTAGTCGTTAGAGAATGATTTTTTGTGAATTTCCCCGAATTCTTAAGTATAAACAAAATTATATATTTTATTCGAAAATCCAGCAGATACACATACACATATCCGCTAATGTAGGCCTAATGCTTAAGGCACCCAACCCTTACACTGAAATTCGATATATTTAAATTCTATGCCTTAGCCTCACATAAAACTCTTGTAAATTCGTTTCTCCTATAAAACTCCCTGAAACTTAGCTAAGTCTCAAAATTCTCTTGCACAATGTACAAAAGTTTTAACACACAAGACAAGATACATTAAGTGCGCATTGAAACGTATCCACACGACAGAAGGTACTGCATACACTAGGTTCCGATGTGCAACAAATTCATAAACATATTATGTATAGACACACTGTATAGAAATAAACATATACAATACATATATTTTGTATTTGCATTCATAATCAACAACCCAAGCACATAATATACAATAAATGGTTGATAAAGATGATAAACAACAAACAAAATAAGAAGCAGCTAAACGTACCCATAGTAAATGTTGCGCATGGGCTAGATTTGGACTCTCGAAATGGGAATTCATGAACACAAATAGAAATCGTTTTAATTTAAACGTGGGGCACGCCACGTCACAATTGCTCCATACCTATGATTGCTAACAGCAAACTGTAGCGAATTTTGGTCCAAAATATTAAGTGGCGAGATCCGATTTACAACCAAAATTGCCTGTTTTTTGCTTTCTTACTTAGTTGGCACGGTGGTTGCTAGCTAGAGATCAGGTCTGCGAGAGCAATGTCTCAGATCACATAAAGTATAATAACTCATAGTAATTCGAATATCCCTACCTCCGGTATCCAGTTGAGCGACACAACAAAAATGAAATACAAATTAGCAAATCGATGGAATTGTTCGAACAGATTTTTGGGCAAAAACGTTAAAATTGTATATTTCGTAGTCTTTATCTTGTTTCCCGGGTAGTTGTTTGTGTTAATACCGCTTCCAGGAGACGACGATACAGCAGCGCTGGAAATTGTTGTTGCATTGACTCCCCTAGCCGAAACTTGATGTTGGAATTCAAGACCCGAACGCTGTTTTGCTGACGATCGAGCAGTGTCACTCCTGGCGTTAGCGATTTCGTCGATAGTAGTATTCGGAACTACTATACGATAACTTTAAATAAAAAAATTAACAAATGCAATTTGTATTGCAGATAAAGTGATAAGTAATGCATCATTTACAATAAGATGCGTGCGCATGGTCCTTATTATGTCACGCGTCCACATGGGCTAGTTACTATGTCACGCATACAGTCCAGCTCGGCTATTAAAATTTTGAATGCATTTCTCATCGAGTGTCCAGCCGGACTGTGCTTTTGTCACGAGGCGTTCAGCTAAGCCCTATAACTTAAGCCAGAGACTATTTAGTCCGCGAACATTACGTTTTACTAGGTACCTAAATAATGCCTTAAAAGCGGCATGCAGCTAATAACGTTAAAACAAATACATAACTTAGAACTTGTGTGAAAATACTATGGAAAAAATGCTGTTACACTGTAAGCACATTACTAAATAAAATTTTTCAATTGACAGTTCAACCGGACGTTCTGTTTGTAACGCAGAGCCTAGGTAAGCTCCCTGTTTGTCACATTAAGACTAGCTAAGCTATAAAAATGTACCATAGTACTCCAGCTAAGCTATAGTTCACCCGAACTAGTTGAGTTGGACGCGTGGCATAATTTGGCCCTGGCGCACGCATCTTATCGTAAATGATGCATAAAGTAAACAATTGCAGAAATTATTACAATAGATTTTGGTTAAAAAACTTAGGCAGTCATATTATATAAAATAGTCATATTGGCATGATTACCGATGTATATTAGGTTACCTAGGTGCTAGCAAGCATTCATACAAGAAAAAATGAGAATTGAAAGTAAACTTCCGAACCGAAGCAGTCATCGACATCGCTCTTTGCACAGAAGAAGACGATGTTACGGCTCCTACTCTTATTGATTAATTGCCATGATGAGAATCACGAGAAAGCATGCCGAGGAGTACCAGCAGGACAATGCTTCATATGCCACGAAACCAAATCAAACTCGAACTTAGCCAGACATGTCAAACTATGCGCCAAGAATCACGGAATGGTGATGGCACAACTCGAGGCCCCAAGGAACGCAGACATAGAACAACCGACCGCCCCTCGACACACTTATGTCGCATCAAGTGCTCCATGCCCAATTTGTGAAAAAATCATGGCGAAAACAAATATTAGCCGCCACCAGAAGTCGAGCGGGTGCATCCGCCCACTATATTGCCACATTCAAAGCACCCAATATCGAGGCTAGTGTTCCCCAACAACGAGGGGAATAGCATTGGATGGATGGATGGATGGATGGATTGATTGATTAATTGCTCAAGAGCTCTATGTTGTGCAAATATATTAAGTATAATAATAAATTAATTAAAGTTAAAGCTATCTGAGTAATTACTTAAATTAAGATAAAACCATTAGATTTAGAAAAATTGACAATGGTTATCTTACATGTAGAATAAGAATACTTTGTTGCAACGACTGAAATTCAAAACCAGGTTAAATTTTTCTATTTGATGCGTCTAGATGGTAGTGTATCCACGTATGCACATTGGTGTGTGAGACCAACAATTGGGGAACCACTGTTAAATAACCCGATTTGTGGTGCAAGAAATCAACCCAAATTTCAATTTACTGTAACACGATAACAACTCCTTTGGGTATGACAAAAATTTTTGTACAATATATGATTGAATTAGTATGCATTGACTACAAACATCGCTTCTGCCATATTTATTTCTGGTTAGTATCAGGTTCAAAGCTAGTATTTTGTGCCCAAATCAGTGAAACTTAGGTATTTTCGACTGTAACATGGCGACACGTTTACTGATTTGACTCAAAGTTAAGTAATGCTGGCAATATTATATGTCGTACACGTACCCCTGACATTACCTTCACTTTACTTACCACAGGGACGTCAAGTTAAAGGAATACTCTGGGCGAAAATTTCCAAATCATTCTGTCATACAAGCTTTAAAACCTATCTTGTCATAACCATTTTGGGAATAGGTGAACTGGTTAGGCTAATTTCAGTGCGTTGCATAACTTGGCATACAGATAGCATAATCGCTATTTTGTATCACGGCCTACTTGTAAATATGGTTCAATTTCCAACCGTATAAATCAATTTATCTAAAAAAATCAGCAATTTTGTATTTAATACCTATATGCGTTTCCCTGCAAAATTTTCATTTTTCTGTAGTTCTTCTGGGTATTATTCGGGTTTTTCTGTAGTTAACTGCTGTCTGACTTGGTGTATAAAGCAAAAAGTAAGTTTTTTACTCAGCGGCCTCGGCAAAGAAATTAGTTATGTTTTAAGCACTTCTAAGTTTTCCTTACTCGGCCGCGTGTGTTACTCTGCACATATACAACTGTGCATTACAGCATTTGTTAATAGTGTCACAATATCGAGATATGATATATATTATTGGAGCACCTAAAACATTAAAATATCCATCAATATTTTTCCATCAGCCACGTTTTGTCGAGCAATAAAAATGGCTCAGTTGAACCATGTCCATTAGGTGCAGAACGCCTTCAACGTCTGTATAAAAATTGGCAGAGAAACTCGACGTAGGCAAGTTGCAGGTACATATGAGAATGCTACTACATACATGAATTATAATTATAATAATTTTTGGCATTGTTTATGCACAGAATCACGTATATGCAGCTGTCACACTTTTGGCTTTATTAAAAGAGCACTGTTTCAGATAAGCGCTTATGTCAATAAGTAACCTGAATAAATAACTTTAAAAAATTAACTGTAAGGAACTGGACATAGATTATTTCAAGTTGCACTCAGAAATCCGTCTATCCAAAAATAAGTTTTCGTTAAAGTAAGTAATAGTTTCTGCTAGTGGTCTGATGTGAGCTAAATTAATTCTGTAATATCATGAAAACACAATCGTAGAAAATATATATACCCACATAGTACATATATACATAATACGTATATTTGTACTACAAGCGTTTATAAAATTATTTATTTACGGAAAAAAAATTTTTTTTGAAAAATTTAGACCCAAGGTGAACCATTGCTATTCCGAAATATCCAGAAATGTAGTTACAAACTAACATTTCTGAAACACCGGGGTGATCAGAGGCGACTGGTTCCAAAATTCAACTCAACTGTATTCGTATGCCGATTGCAAGCACACAAACCGCGCTCTAATTCTCTGGGACCACTCAAATATCTCAAACAGATACGCAAATTAATTCGGGTATAAATTGGTTAAAACGTAATACATTAAAAATCAATGAATAATTAATTTAAGTCAAGTACCGGTTAAAATATTTTATATTGGTTAACAGATAAACATTAAAATATTTTATATTGGTTAAAAACGTTAAAATATTTTAACGCTAAACGTTAAAATATGTTATGTTTTAAACCTTAAAATATTTTATATTGGTTAAAAACCTTAAAATATTTTAACGCTAAACGTTAAAATATGTTATGTTTTAAACCTTAAAATATTTTATATTGGTTAAAACATAATACATTAAAAATCAATGAAACATTAATTTAAGTCAAGTACCGGCTAAAATATTGTATATTGGTTAAAACATAAACATTAAAATATTTTATATTGGTTAAAAACGTTAAAATATTTTAACGCTAAACGTTAAAATATGTTATGTTTTAAACCTTAAAATATTTTATATTGGTTAAAACATAATACATTAAAAATCAATGAAACATTAATTTAAGTCAAGTACCGGTTAAAATATTTTATATTGGTTAACAGATAAACATTAAAATATTTTATATTGGTTAAAAACGTTAAAATATTTTAACGCTAAACGTTAAAATATGTTATGTTTTAAACCTTAAAATATTTTATATTGGTTAAAAACCTTAAAATATTTTAACGCTAAACGTTAAAATATGTTATGTTTTAAACCTTAAAATATTTTATATTGGTTAAAACATAATACATTAAAAATCAATGAAACATTAATTTAAGTCAAGTACCGGCTAAAATATTGTATATTGGTTAAAACATAAACATTAAAATATTTTATATTGGTTAAAAACGTTAAAATATTTTAACGCTAAACGTTAAAATATGTTATGTTTTAAACCTTAAAATATTTTATATTGGTTAAAACATAATACATTAAAAATCAATGAAACATTAATTTAAGTCAAGTACCGGCTAAAATATTGTATATTGGTTAAAACATAAACATTAAAATATTTTATATTGGTTAAAAACGTTAAAATATTTTAACGCTAAACGTTAAAATATGTTATGTTTTAAACCTTAAAATATTTTATATTGGTTAAAAACCTTAAAATATTTTAACGCTAAACGTTAAAATATGTTATGTTTTAAACCTTAAAATATTTTATATTGGTTAAAACATAATACATTAAAAATCAATGAAACATTAATTTAAGTCAAGTACCGGCTAAAATATTGTATATTGGTTAAAACATAAACATTAAAATATTTTATATTGGTTAAAAACGTTAAAATATTTTAACGCTAAACGTTAAAATATGTTATGTTTTAAACCTTAAAATATTTTATATTGGTTAAAACATAATACATTAAAAATCAATGAAACATTAATTTAAGTCAAGCACCGGCTAAAATATTGTATATTGGTTAAAACATAAACATTAAAATATTTTATATTGGTTAAAAACGTTAAAATATTTTAACGTTAAACGTTAAAATATTTTATATTTTAAACGCTAAAATTTTTTAAAACATAATACATTAAAAATCAATGAAACATTAATTTAAGTCAAGTACCGGTTAAAATATTTTATATTGATATTACCTTTTCCATGCTAAGAATATAAACCTCACAAAGAAACGTTTAGACTTCTGCGGTAAAAACAATTAATTTATAACCGTTCAAACAACTTACGGCTTTTCGACATTATTTGATCGGCATCGCTTGAGCAGAGGGACATATTGGGATATCCAATCGATTCTATTTAGTAGCCGACGTCTTAGTTTATTTCTAAATTCCATATCATCCTAGTTAGTGCCCTTATTCCACAAAATACACTGTATTTCTACTAAATGTGGGCTAAAACTATAAAAAATTATAATACGAAACAATTATACTATCGTGGGAAGCACAAATAAAACAGCCAGATACAATTTGCAATACTTAGTCGCTATTCTCAGGGATATCTATAAAATTTTCCATGTATGCTGGATTTTATAATGTCTTTTATAATGCCTGAGATCAAAAACTTTTTCAAAGAACTGACACATCACCATAGAACATTAAAATATATTTCTCATTACTGAATAAAATTAAATAAAGATAGATTATCTCCTTTCTTGTTTACCCCACTAATACTAACTTTTATCGCAACAGCGATTATGGTTCAGAACAATGTTGGGATATCCGTTATTTTTTTCACAATTTATTGCGTTAAACCATTGCGACACAGTGGTGACAGCATTTATCTGTATTGTCCACTATTCCACGAGCAGAAATTTAAACTCCAACGTTTAGGCCAAAATCAAGACGAATTTTGTTGCTTTCTTTGATAGCTTGATAGCAGCTAAAGCGATGTGGCAAAAAGTTTACACTACAAGTGCTACGCCAAATTGCACCCGCTGTCATTATATCTCAGCAATGAACAATAAAGCAAATACAACTGATTTTGTGTCAAATTTGAGTAAATATCCCTCGTCTTTGCTAAAACTTGCGACTGAATTCCGGTATTTTGATTTCGGTTTTGACAGCCTACATAAATTTAGGCTGTGCAGTGTATCATTAATATTTTAATAATATCGCAGCTACAAACCAGTGTTTGAACCTCGTATATATTTTAGTGTTATCAATTATAGTTTTGAAATATTTGGTTTTATTTAGCTCAAGATGGCACCACTGTATACCCGTCGCTTCTGCGACCATCCGGTACTGCTGACTTCATTCCAATATCGCATTTGGTTTCGAAATAGGAAGTAACGCAATTTTCGTGCCTGAATTATACTAAATATTGCTTTTATAGCCCGTAGTTTTTGTAATAAATGACCCGTTTTGATTTATTGTGCTGTTATGAATAATGAATTCATCGATTTTTCTAGCTACTTCCCCGTTTCGTATAGGTACGCTTTGTACTGGCCAGCAAATAATTAATAGAGACGTTAAACCCAACGGTCTCTGCAAAGCGTCTGGTACTGTGGAACGCACTGATTATAGAACTATGAGCTTTACTGGGATCATTGGTTTTTCAAATGTTTGTAAGTTTAAAGTGCCTCAGATAAATCGTGTGATAAAAAAGTATTAGCGTACATTAATGAATGAACTATGATAACTGTTAAGTATAAATAATTGGTCGCTTTTACTAATTAGGCATAGTTGTCAGTCTATAGTCTACCGAAATTATGGTATTTACTGATCACATAGAGCAATCGGCTTAACCATGTTCAAGCGATATGTAATAATAGTAAAATTAACGTTACTTTAAACCAACATAAAATACGCGTTAGCGAAAAGATTTATATATACCGCTTTCGTAAAAGTTTATGTGCCCTGAAACATATTTAAATTAAATCCGGTCAGCCATAATCAAATGAAAGACGATAAGGACAAATCTCTGAAAGTTTTGATTAAAAAATATGTAGATTTTTTGGATTTATTTCTCTGTTGCAAATAAAAAATCGCTTGATACTAATGCTATACTTATATAGCGCAATAAATGCGCTGAGAAACTGGCTCAATTCGAACCTTTGTCAAAGTATGATCACCATGTCAACATTTGGTTTCGTTTTAAGCTTAAGCATGGTGTTAACTTTCGCACTCGTGATCTATCTGAAAACACTATTAAAATTTTGATAGCGTAATGGTGCTGTAATCGTGATAATTTTAGGCAAAGTTTAAACCATATATATAGTTAAAAGTAATAAGCCAAAATAAATAATTTCAATATAAGGCATCATTTTGGGACTTGATAGCCTTTTGATTTTCTCATTCTTCATCTGTTAATACTCCAGTAGACTGACACGAATACTAAGTATTAAAGCTCTCGTTTCCTCTGAAAATTTGAAATATATAAATTTTCGCACCAAATCCTCTTAATTATAGTTTACTTAGCTCCGAAAAAGGTTATTTTAACTGTCGAGTTAACCCTAGATAACATCAACCATTAATTGTTCCTCTGCTGCTGCGTATCATTTGAGTAATCTAAACCGCTGCTGCAGCAATCTTTATTTTTTGCAGTGGTTGAACAAACTACAAAGACGCATGGGCTAGGGCATATAGTGTGATCCAACTCGCCTTTCCATAAAATGTGAGGATTTTGTAACGATTTTGCAGGCTGGAACAGCGAAATTATGGTATCCAACGTTCTGCGTTTATTAGTGCATATTGGTCCGCTATATTGCTGTTAATTACACTTTCTACCTCCTTTAAATGATTTAAACTAGGATATCGGCAGCGTATGTAACCTGTTTGGAAAACCCAAACCATAGTTCAAGTCACAGGCAATGTGATGCAAGACACGTTTACTTAAATGTGGCCGAATGGTTTAGAAGGCTGACCAGTTTTACCAATCCAGTAGGTAGGTGTTCAACTCCCGTCGACACCTAAAATTTCACATTAGAAGTAGTTTTTGTTCCAAGCAAATAAATGATGCTCCTAACATATTATAACGTCATTATGAAACCAATATGGCACT
Organism: Trileptium ribeirensis; assembly: GCA_030248225.1. NCBI lineage: Eukaryota > Metazoa > Nematoda > Enoplea > Enoplida > Thoracostomopsidae > Trileptium > Trileptium ribeirensis. The sequence continues at coordinate 8,844 of JASANE010013550.1, read as the reverse complement.
AAGAAAAAGTAGTCGAAGACCTTGATATGTTCTATTGATCTGAGTTGACAAACGTCGAATATATACGAAAATCGAAATTTTGTAGGTTCACAAATATTAATGAACTGAGCTACGGGTGCATACATTACAATATAGCAGACTTTACATTGAATATATCACCTCATAATTGTTGAAACCACACAGTCACTGCGAAGCATCTAGTGACCCATCTTCTTAGGATTCAGGACATGTACACAAATATATACCGTTATAAACAGCGCTTAATTTAATCGCAACGAAAAACGGAAGCCTAATACGTTCTGGAGATATAGATGCTGGAATAAAATTATTGTGCTTAATTTCTAAGCCTAATTGTTTCTGACCGCCATTTGCCGAACCAATTGACGTCATCTGCAGGACTATCTATCTTTGCTTTAATGAAATTATAACTGGAAATTTAAGAAGATAATTTTTTAATTCTAAAAGTTTGCTTTCATTGTAATAATGTATATTGATAGTCACAATATAGATAATGTATATTGATAGCCATGCTACCTTGATGTGAATACATATATACATGTTTTGTTAACTTTACGATTTATAATCATTGTTGAGTTTGTCCTGAATTTAACGACAACCAATCATAATTGCTTGCAATTTATTGTTGGTTTACAGTTTAAAATAGCTATACCGGCTGGACAACTACGCTTTTGCCACGTATACTGCGCTAGTATTGAGCGACTACCGTAAGCCTGCCGTTTATGCCCCGGGCCCTGCGGTCGAATATTATTTTAGCCGTCGGTTAACGGCTGGTATTAACAGTAGCCAAAGTCGTCGGCCAGCCGTTAACAATTTGTTATAGCACATGAGTATTAAGCCACACAGCCGACGCTTTTCGATGTGCTGATTTTTTTATAACTTTTTGATTTATGGTGAATAACGCACTTCTCTAAAGCATAAATATTTCCACACGAACAGTTTCAAATTTCTTAATCATGGTCGACGTTTACTTACAAATAGTCGTAATAGTTTAGATTTAAAAAACGTCGACTCGGAGGAGCGTAAGTACTGCTTAAATTCAGTATCAGATACCAAACCAGTAGGTAATTACAATCATTAATTATTGCACGTCGTCTTGGGTAGTTTGCAATGTTTAGCTGCTGTGCTCCGTGGACATCTGTAAGTTTCTATATATATATGTGTATTGTGTGAGCCCTAAAAAATTTTCAAGAAACTTCCATAACACGTGAAAACTTTCGAATTGATTTTTCATTACTATCGGCTATAGCTCAGGAACGAATGGGTGGATATCGGTAAGTTTTTTATCATTGATATCATTTAACCATCGGCACAAGATGGTAAACCTATTTGTGTGTAAGTCTTTGCATGTTTTCTAATACCTGGTTTTGCAGAAGCAGAGATTGAAAAAGAGCACTTTTATGCCAAAATCAAATTGAATTTAGTTGTTTTCGTCTATAGCATAGTAATCGCTCAAACGATATTATAAAAAATTTCACAGTACAGGTGATATGGTATTTCGTACAATCGCACCGGCAGGCTGAACATTTAATCTAAGCTTTTCAGCAAATACAGCAGAAACTATCAATCTTGTTTTAAAATCGCGTAGGTTGTGCTGCCGTTATTACAACGTTCGACAAGTGAAATTTAGCTTAAATGTTGGCAGTCCGTGCACTCTTAGTCTATACTCTATGTCATCAAAATTTTGCCACTATCATGGAATAAACAAAACATTATTTTGGAAAGAAAGTCGTGTACGCTTCACTGTTACAATTATTGCCTGGCAATATTTGGGTCTATTTGATTCTATTTGATATGGAATATTTGGTTTAACTGTGCATCTAGTACAGTATCCTTCATTCGAAATTCAGATTTTATTTGAAATAATATGCAAAGTCAATTGTTTATTCTCCTAGTTAGAATTAATGGAAAAGTTTTTATAGTAGTATTTTGCAATAAACGGTCCGATTTGAAACGTGGAACCATGAGTAATTATAAACTAAGCGAGTTTGCTAGGTATCTTTTTCGATATGTCCAAGTATTACTCATGCTGTCTACTGTTTACCAAATATTTAGCAGTGAAGTGAACCCCGCGGTCTCGGTGAAGGATCTAGTTATACAAATAGGTATAAATTATCTATGAAAGAGTTCAAAAACTGAAGCAGACAAACACCAAATCAAGCACAGTTTAGCTATGATCCCTTTTAAGTGTAGGATTGGACACTTTGGCCGTTACATGTTACATTATAAAAACCATCCTTTGCAAATGGCGTGAATTTTCGAACAAACGCTGAAGCAGCTGTTACGAGTATTAACCTGCATCGTAGTAAGAGAAACTTCTTCACTGTGGCCGGCTGATGATCGTCTGCCAAGCTATTATGTCATTGCCCGTTCGGTCGTCAATCGGCTTTTGGGCTATCGTCAATCTATTATTTTAGCCGGCAGCCTCACGATTCTAACTCCACCGGCTGTTGTCCAATGCTATACTAAACACATTACGGTTTCTTGCATGAGTCTGTTACCATTTTCAAAATAAATTTCAGTGTTTAATAAAAGTGGTAAAATCTGTTTCTATTTAACGTCATTTAAAATAAATCGGAATAAAATAGATAATCTTGTATCTTGTGACCTGAACACAACACATTAGCGCAGAATTTTATTACAGCCAAGACCATAGAAAACGTTGGAAAAGAATTGATTAATGTTTTGCATTCGATGCAATTAAGATTTGGCACATGCGAATAATTATATTTATCATAACGTATCTTCATTCGCTTGTAGTGATTAATTAATGCTAAATTTTGAGCCAAAATCAGTGCATATCGTGGTGTTACTATTCGCCCGATAATAAAACTGATTTCGTTAAGATCCCTCGCTATAGGCATAAAATTCAGACGCTAACCGTTCACTAGATGGTAAGCGTCTTTTATAATAACGTTTTAGCAGTAAAACGGTGCTTCAATTGCTGCTGCCTCATAGTTCTCCCGATAAAAATTATATTGTTTAAAATTTTCACAGCGCGTGTACTTGCAGGCTGCTTGATATCAGAATTGATATACCTAACTACATTATAAACAAAAGAATAACGACGTAAACCAGTTTTTTTCCTGCCGAAAGTGTTGTAAATTTGACTTTTCGTGAGGCTCCTGCGTTCACATCGCATATATAACTTATAGAAATCATGTGTACTGTTGAGATTTCATCAGTGTTCACAGCCTTGTTAAGCGATAAGCGGCGAAAACATTTCTATGGCTAAAATAAGACTGTTGCTGTTGCCTGTGACTTGTTTCTTCGTAATAAATAAAGCAACTTTTAACCGTACGAATCTAAAAATTCATACAAACGGTAAAACCGCTTCAAAAACCTACTTACAAACTTGCTTGATATTCATACATTTCAAATTGTATGAATTGTCACACATGAAATGCATAAGTAAACCAGACCACACGCTTAATGTATGAGACAGTTGGTAGACATATAAGTATAAAATATAATAGTTATTTTTAATAAGGTTATTACTTCATAAAAACTTCATATAAAAAATATTACAGTAAAATCTTAAATGCCCAACAGCTCATCAATCGTAGGTGACTGTATCGTCAAATAAAAAATCATACTCACGTGCCAGTCATATTCAAACATATTACAGCTATCTGCTTAAACTTTAAGGCTTCATATTAAACTTTTTCCAATTGCAAGCAGTAATTGGAAAACTATCAGTTGTTAAGGCTAAAAGTCATCCGCTAATAATACGATTCAAAAATAAATTGTCGCACAAATCTGCTGTTGTGCTAGCTAGTCAGAGTCGAAATAGAGAGACAAGACGCCTCGTGATCAGCTGACATAAAAACGATTTCATACGCAAAACTAAAAATCGCTTACTCAGGTTTTGGTTAGATGAATCAACTAGTCAAAGTCAAAATCGGGAGACAAGGAGCCTCGTGATGAGCTGACATAAAAACGATTTCATACGCAAAACGAAGGATCGCTAAGTCAGGTTTTGGTTAGATGAATCAACTAATCAGAGTCGGAATCGAGAAACAAGAAGCCTCGTGACAAGCTGACATAACAACTATTTCATACGCAAAACGAAAGATCGCTCGGATAGATTTTGGTTAGAAGAATCAACTAGTCAGAGTCGAAATCGAGAGACAATAAACCTTGTGACCAGCTAACATAACAATAATTTCATACGCAAAACGAAAGATCGTTTAGTTAGATTTTGGTTAGATGAATCAACTACTCAGAGTCGAAATAGAAAGGCAAGAAGCCTTGTGACCAGCTGACATAAAACGATTTCGTACGCAAAACGAAAGATCGCTCGGTTAGGTTTTGGTTAGATGAATCACCTAGTCAGAGTCGAAATCGAGAGACAAGAAGCATCGAGATGAGCTGACATAAAAACGATTTCATACACAAAACGAAAAATCTCTTAGTTAGGTTTTGGTTAGATAAATCAACTAGTCAGAGTCGAAATCGAGAGACAATAAACCTCGTGACCAGCTGACATAACAATAATTTCATACGCAAAACGAAAGATCCCGTAGTTAGATTTTGGTTAGATGAATCAACTAGTCAGAGTCGAAATCAGGAGGCAAGAAGCCTCGAGATACGCTGACATAAAAACGAGTTCCTACGCAAAACGAAAGATCCCTTAGTTAGATTTTGGTTAGATGAATCAACTAGTCAGAGTCGAAATCGAGAGACAAAAAACCTCGTGATGAGGTGACATAAAAATGATTTCATACGCAAAACGAAAGATCGCTTAGTCAGGTTTTGGTTAGATGAATCAACTAGTCAGAGTCGAAATCGAGAGACAATAAACCTCGTGACCAGCTGATATAACAATAATTTCATACGCAAAACGAAAGATCCTTATATAGATTTTGGTTAGATGAATCAACTAGCCAGAGTCGAAATCAGGAGACAAGAAGCCTCGAGATACAGTGATATAAACACGAGTTCCTACGCAAAACGAAAAATCGCTTAACTAGCTTTCGGTTCGATCAATCAAGATAATTATTCAGGAAAATAATATGAAACTGTCCGACTCATACGAACCATTTCAACTTAGTAACATTCGCATACATTATTTGTCAGGTAAAGCACGTTGCGTGCTACTAAAATGCTACAATATTTTCCAACAGTTACAATTTCACATGTTATTATCTGGTTTTGTTCAAGAATCTGTGCGACAAAAAAATTTCCGTAACCATTTGAAGTTGCCATGCTTTGAAAATTTTAGGGTTGAAAAAATTAGGTACTCTGTAAAATAAATTTATCGTAAAATAAAATTTCATGTTTGTCCATTTAATGATATTAATCCCATTATCTTTACTCATTTTGTAGCATGAAATTGTCGGAATACCACAGTTATAATGCTTTGTAAATTTTGCGAACTGCTTACTAGCCCAGATACAATGCGTTCAATTAAAAAGTCAATATCGGAGTTTTCTCGAAGTGCTTGTGAAATGATTTTCATTGTTTGTTATATTGAGATATTTCATTGTTTATTATATACTCTGTAAAATAAATTTATGGTAAAATAAAATTTCATGTTTGTCCATTTAATAATATTAATCCCATTTTCTTTACTCATTTTGTAGCATGAAATTGTCGGAATACCACAGTTATAATGCTTTGTAAATTTTGCGAACTGCTTGCTAGCCCAGGTACAATGCGTTCAATTAAAAAGTCAATATCGGAGTTTTCTCGAAGTGCTTGTGAAATGATTTTCATTGTTTGTTATATTGAGATATTTCATTGTTTATTATATACTCTGTAAAATAAATTTATGGTAAAATAAAATTTCATGTTTGTCCATTTAATAATATTAATCCCATTATCTTAACTCATTTTGTAGCATGAAATTGTCGGAATACCACAGTTATAATGCTTTGTAAATTTTGCGAACTGCTTGCTAGCCCAGGTACAATGCGTTCAATTAAAAAGTCAATATCGGAGTTTTCTCGAAGTGCTTCTGAAATGATTTTCATTGTTTGTTATATTGAGAATTAAACACTAGAACTAGAAGCAAGATGCTCTAATGACAGCCTTGGTAGAGCAATATATACGACTTTAAAGTAAAGGTTATATGATTCATATATGACTTTAGTATTACGTTACATTGGAAGATCGTTAGGATCAGTTTAATGATTACGAAGATTCCAAGGTAGACTGAGGAATCAATCTTGTCGAACGCATCGCCATGTATTATAGAACAGACAGCATAGTGACTCAGAAATTGCCTAAGAGCAAATAAATTTAAATTGTTAAATATACACGGCAATGCTTTAGTATCAAATTGTGAAGTTGACAGGGAAATAATGTTTTAGAATAGTAGTAAAGTGATATGGTACAAATATATAGAACTATTCAAAGTATAATATTATTCCATGTTGATTCACCTTTAAGGTGTGTTCACAAGTTCAATCTTTTTGCTCAAATTTTTCTTGTTTAAACTTTGATCAAAATTATTCAAAATGCTACTGTAATTTGCAATTGGAAAATCTGGCAAGCCATAATACTTCAAAGTCTGAGCAAAATTTTGTAGTTCAACAATTTTTAAGATGTGATTGCGAAGCAATTGGCTGCTAAAGATTGAACGTGTTCACACGTTCAAATTCAGCAAAAAAAGATAAAATGCTTTCGCATTTCTATAAAACTTTGTCAAGTCTGTTTAAGCTAAAATTTTGTACTATAGACTTGATTATGTCAACTCACATTTAAGGTTCTAATCAATTGCCACTCAACTGCTCCACATGTAAAATGTCTGAAATTCGTCGAATTCTGCTTTGCTTTCCTATAAACGAACGCATATTGAAAAAGCTTTCCTTTCGAAAAGTCAGGTTTGTCCCAAAAATTTTATCATGAACCAGATTTTTTCTTCAAAGAAATATGTCACAGCAATTTGTAGTGTACACAGCACAAGTGTAAACTGCTTATGTAAACTGCAAGTAAACTGTAAGTATTTAGAGATATCGGAGTGATTTAAACAATAATTCCCTAGGACCGGTGAATACACTGTATGACAGAAGCATAAAATTTGTTGCGTAAATGTTTTAAACAAACGTAGTTAAGTGGAATATACTGTTTAAAGCACGCCTCGAATTCACGGTCGTAAAATTGGTAATTCGAAACTCAGTTGTCAGTCACTACATGAACACAAACATGCATTTTTTAGAGCAAAAAATACATTTTAGTAAAGTTTTCCTTTCGGCCTTATTTCTAAGGCAGTTTTCTTTTAGTGGAGCTCTGAATCGTACACCATCGACCACAGTTTGCAGGAAGCGTTTATATATAAAGTCAACATTTTAAGCTTATCCTGTTAGTGGATTCAGTAATTTTTCAGTGCCTTTTTAGTATTAAGCTTACTGTATGACAAATAGTGTCTATGCTATAACAATATAAAATCATAGTGTCGACCTTCAAATGATTTATTGAGCAGTCAGTTTCATAGAGTCAGGTGGTGTAATGAAAATTATCAGTAGTCTCGCATCGCAGGCAGACCGATTACCGCTTCTACAGGGCTATTCGACGATAGCGGTCTGGACAAAACATCGAGCCCATTCATACTTAAAACCGATATTTAAGATTTGTTATGCATTGTTATAGTGTCTATGCTATAACAATATAAAATCATAGTGTCGACCTTCAAATGATTTATTGAGCAGTCAGTTTCATAGAGTCAGGTGGTGTAATGAAATTTATCAGTTGTCTCGCATCGCAGGCAGACCGATTACCGCTTCTACAGGGATATTCGACGATAGCGGTCCGGAAAAAACATCGAGCGATTCATACATAAAACCGATATTTAAGATTTGTTATGTATTGGTATAGTGTCTATGCTATAACAATATAAAATCATAGTGTCGACCTTCAAATGATTTATTGAGCAGTGAATTTCATAGAGTCAGGTGGTGTAATGAAATTTATCAGTAGTCTCGTATCGCAGGCAGACCGATTACCGCTTCTACAGGACTATTCGAAGATAGCGGTCTGGAAAAAACATCGAGCCCATTCATACTTAAAACCGATATTTAAGATTTGTTATGTATTGTTATAGTGTCTATGCTATAACAATATAAAATCATAGTGTCGACCTTCAAATGATTTATTGAGCAGTCAGTTTCATAGAGTCAGGTGGTGTAATGAAATTTATCAGTAGTCTCGTATCGCCGGCAGGCCGATTACCGCTTCTACAGGGCTATTCGACGATAGCGGTCTGGAAAAAACATCGAGCCCATTCATACTTAAAACCGATATTTAAGATTTGTTATGTATTGTTATAGTGTCTATGCTATAACAATATAAAATCATAGTGTCGACCTTCAAATGATTTATTGAGCAGTCAGTTTCATAGAGTCAGGTGGTGTAATGAAATTTGTCAGTAGTCTCGCATCGTAGGCAGACCGATTACCGCTTCTACAGGGCTATCCGACGATAGCTGTCTGGACAAAACATCGAGCCCATTCATACTTAAAACCGATATTTAAGATTTGTTATGTATTATTATATATAAATTTTACTTAACACGCTGATAAACATATTAATTTTCTATGGGCTGAGTATGTGGTATATACTACTACAGGATAATTTTGGGATACATATGTGCGTGTACAGTTATCATAAATAATTGAAAACAATGTCATAGCAATAAACTCTTAGCAAGCAATCTTATATGGCCTTACAAAGTAAAGTGCTAAAAAGATGAAAATAATGTGACAGCCTCGAACACGTATATTATACTTATAAATAAAATATTGCTTTGAATCAGAGCGGTCAGTTTTAAGTTTTGCCACATATTTTAATGTCTCGACATTACAGTTTATGAAAACTTTTGCAAAT
>JASANE010013549.1:0-18014 GCA_030248225.1 Trileptium ribeirensis | reverse complement strand
TTTGACCTTGATTTCAACCATAATCCTGGAAAATTCTAACAATATGCCATTTGGTCATACTCATATACTTCACCACATACGATGGTAACGTCTTTTTAAAACCTACGCTTCAAGGGAAGTCTGGGCAGGATACCTCCCAAGTTTATTTTATGAGTAACTGGGTACTCTCCAAGCCCTTCAAATGCATGAGTTTCGCGGATGTTAACAGCCAACGAGCAGTAGGATCTTTTACGAGATACAGCTAAATAACTAAAATTCTTAAGCGTATTTCATCAGTTATCAGCATCCTACTAGCTAGTACTCCTGCAAAAACCATTTTGGGATGAGTAAACGATGCGATCCAAACATCTTTAGGGGTACCCTTAATATCCTTAAGTGATATTCCGAAAAACTACCACATAATCACTGCAGCAGGAGTACCACCAACATATTTTATACACACCTGAATGGATTCCCGCTTAGCTTGTCTGAGCTGGTCGAATGTGGACGCTCGGACCATGGAAGCCCCAGGACGAGGCGAGTTCAATGTGTGGGAGGGAGCAAGCAAAAGTGCAAATCTAAAATAGTAGGGTAAAATTTGTGCAATAATTTTGAATTAAAATTTATCAAAACTGTTAACTGGAACTGTGTGATCATCGCTATTGGTAAATATGAAGTTCTAAAATATAAATAGAATAATGTAGTTACATCATAGTCCCAACGATAATTATTGAATAAATACATTGTACATTGTTATATTTTATCAGCACGTATACACAGGACTGTATTATTCCTGGGACCCGGTGGGTAGTCTACTCAGGTGCTACAGCTTGAGTAGGTAGTAACGCCGGGCACCCTCCGCTACCGAGAATCCAACATGTCATCAAAGGATCGCTACGACTGCAGATGTCACCATTACAAATAATAGTGCCAAAAATTTGTGTCTTGTGGCTGAATTTAACCTAAACACCAGTGGCCTCGACATGTCAAAGCCAATCAACATTGACGCCGAACATAAATCGAGCCTTTTGAGCTATCCCTTAGCCCAAGAAACAATCTTTTTAACTAATTTCCATTTGAGTTCTAGTGATAACGTTGCCTGCGCTAGCGTCATTATTTGTTGCAACACTCGCATCAGGTGAAGAAACAGGACCTGACCCGTTTGTCAACGTGAGACATATTTCGATTGGAAAAGGACGTGTAGTATCCGCGACAATCAATTGCGAGCCGCTCCTTGCGCCAAGTTCGACCAATGTTTTTTTCAGATTATCCCGCATTGCAGTTTCCAAAGACGGTATAGATGGTACATAGAGCGGTCGAGGGCCAAGATAAAGGCCCGGCGACTTCAGCTGAAATTCTGCCGATTCCTTTAAGTGTTCGATCAGCGCTAAAAGTAGAATACAAAAATTACTACCACAATAGAAAGTAACGGTAGCACAGTTTTTACAGCTACTTATCGCCATTTATGGCTACTCGCCCTTTGGTTGTAAATGTAAATACAGTACTTGCCACAATCGACTACGTCGCCTTACGGGCCAGCCAGCAGCGAGCGAACAAAAACAATCCATAGCTAATTGTATTTTCCCAAACATACGATCGAGGAGGGGTATATTGTAGAGAGCACTACATTTGTTTACCGCATACAGAACTAGTACAATATTAAGCAACACAGTCAGTGAACAACACTATTAATTTTGGAGTGACACGCTACTTTATTGTATAAGTTCGCCTCAGATCGAATATATTGACCGCAGCACAAACAGTACCAAGTTTCAGTTGTGAATTACACAGAAACCTTTAGGTTACACCACGTAGTTTCAATCTCGTTTCGCTAGACTGACGAACCCAACCGATGTAACTATAATCTCAGTACCGCGATTTATTGAGAAAATGCAAATCCAGGGGATGAGTGATGACGTAAACTCTAAACCTCAAAAAACTGGCTATGCACATCATACGAGGCCGAGGTTTGAAGTCTTAGGGGGTTGGAACTCAGCCGGTTAGCGGGGGCTACCAACGCTACTTGGGCGAGGCCTGAGGAGAGTGGTAGCGGAACCGTCGGAGGATATGAATCTCAGGGAGGGTAACCCCTAGGAGCATGTATGATAAAAATGTAATTAACGCATTAAGAAAACAATTTAACAAAAAGACAAAACATATTAATCTATATTTAGAACATCATAAATAATAATTTTATAATAGTTAGCCGTTTACCGGACAGCTTTGCTTGGCCGTAAAATGTCAATTTTTGTGGTTTTCGAGAGCACACAGGACAATCATCGCGTTTTTCTAGTGACACTACACTCGTTGAAACACCATCGAGATCCTAAAACACCAAGGCATAGAAAATAACTACAAACGATGCTGCAACGAGTAGTAAGCTAATTTGTCCAAAATTTGACTAAACAGGTAATATTATTGCAGTAGATACGGATAGAGATAAAAGTAAATCGTTCAATCGGTTGTCAAATACAATTGAACAGTTGCTAATTTTTTGCAAACCGTTCCCTAATGACAACGCAAATGTTTGGTAAAATATAGTTTTTGCACGGGGTTTCGTTGGGTACAAAATTTTAAAGCGGGAACTCTCAGGTATGGTCGACCCCCAAGAGCAGGGACAGATGGATTGATTTAGGGAGGATTTTTAACACCGAAAAATACCTCACTTTGCAATACACGATATATATTATGAAAATGTCTGCATATTAAATAAAAACTCAATGTCGGTCGAAAATATCTGCACCTAGAATAAGAAATAAGCCACATAAATAACATAGCCAAATCGAATTACAAAAAACGTAAGTGTTGAAAAATAATTGCTCGGGAACACACGTAAAAATCCCAATTTATAGGGGGAGTCCAAAATCTAAGGAGTCGGTATCCCGGGGGTCGGTGGACACATTGAGTTTGTTCCGCAAACACTATTATAGTTATACGTTAGTTTAAAGACCTCATCCAACTGAAGCACGACAGAAACACGGCAACAAAATACTATATTTCCAAAATTAGCCAGTGCTTACCTGGAAATTGCAGTAATTATCGAGCGGAAGCGACGAATTAGTAGCAAGCTTGAACGCCTCTTGTGCACACAGCGCAGCAATGGCTGCATTCGTTGATGCGACCGCTGGTATAATTCGTTTTACGACACCCTTCGTTAGCCGATAAGTCACGCCCGAGATGTTATATTCGTTGGCTCTGACCTCCAAATAATTATAATAATAAATAACAGTCATGTTTTGCTCTCACAACAAGGAGAATACAACTTTCTGATAAAACTGAATATATATTAGCTAATATCTCGAAACGTTACGACTTACACTGCAGAATGTCAAAATTTCGGCGCCTTAGACGAAACACAACAGCGATTTTAAATGCAAAGACTGGAAGCCGTCGGGCCTAATACTCGTAACAAAATTAAATGGCCAAATTATGACTCTGTGTCTCTGTGTTCTAACCGAGAGTGCTAGACGAGCGCCGGAGTATTGTTTTGCGGCTCTTTGTTGCGTGAATGGGGTCGTGATCACGTAATCACGGTTTTTAGCTTTCATTTTTAATAAGTACCCAAGATTTTTGTTCCACAGAATCGAATAAAAATATACGTCAAGCATTGTCTTTTCAAACATTGAACGTATTTTGACATTCCAGACAGTAAAATGTCTTTCCTTTAAAAACACTTGAGTCGCGGTGCCTCACATTACCGGGACATATAAAATCTTCCCGCTTAAAACATGGAGTACAACCCAAATTCCACCTACAAACCCGTACAACTTCTGCCAGTGCTAGCTGTATATCTCAGAATTCGGTGTTGTTCTTGCGTTCTGCTGTGGAACGATTTTGCATTTCATGGCTTGCAAACAATCTAGGTGTCGGTGCAATTGCCTGTGATTTATTATTTTATAAAAAATGTTTTTTCAAATAATGGATCTTAAATTTATCAAATTTTGGTGCTAGAAAGTAAGAAAAAACTTCACCTTGCATTTATGCTAAATTTTTTATCATATAATAACAGCCTTGAGTGTGGTCAGCACTATTATATTTCACAAAAAACTATATCCATGTTATATAATGAATCTTTCAGTATACATGTCCAATAGAACAAAATGAAATAAACTATTACTAGCCTCTGGCGAAGCCATTACGTATTGCTACAAAATCACAGCGAACCGCAAGGAACGGGTGTACGAACGTATGCTGCGACCTAAAATTAGAGGTTCCGAAGTTAGAGAAGCTGTACCAATCAACTGCAAAACGATAATGAAAACACTAACCAACGCCTGTTGATAAATCCATTTAATGTGCTCCGGATCGTCGGCGTCAATTGAAGCTTCGTTGAAAGGCGCTTCCTTTGGCCACAAAAGTACTCGAACGTATTCGATGCAATGCTCGGGCAGTCGCGGAGTATGTGCTATTGTGCATAGCGGGAAATTGACCTATAACATTGATAATAATCAAGTGAAACTGACCACGATATACTATTAACTCGGCTAAATCTTAATGTCTACAGACGCAACAAAAACCACAACGTTAATACGAGAAACACTATAGTACCGTCTCAACTCAGGGGTAGTTTGACTCGCAAAAAGTTTTCTACTCCAGTAATGCTCACCGAGAGACCTGTGAATAAAATGAAAAAGCTGCAGGTGCCCCCATAAATCAAGCTAAAGGGTCTATCCCTTTGTTCTGGTCCCACAAAGGAAAATACACGATATGAGGCTTTTTATTTATGGACTTTTATACCCAGGCACAATGCTATATTACGTGTTTTATCATAGTCTGCCCGCCCCTCCACTCAAATTCAAAATCGTTCCGTGGTGCCGTTCTCACACCTGCCAGTGTTTCACCTGCGCGCTATGATATGTAAAGATTGGTTGACATCCAGCACTGAACTACAGATGGTTCAGTTTATCCGTTAAAGTCTATTCTAACGTTGTATTAAGCTTAACCTAAAATCAAATCGTTGAAAAATAAAACATGGATAACCTGAGGCGGATAAAGATCAAGCGTACATTCGACACACGGCGTTAGAGCGGGAAATATTATTCGGACGTTGCCCTTAAAGCCTTCGGTACCACCATCGATCATCGGAATTATTGTACTCATATCAAGATTACCTAAATTACCAAATTTTATTAATTCAGTGGCTTTATTACAACTTGAAAATCTTATTAAATATTGCTGATGTTATTAATAATTAATTAATAGTGTTATTAGAAATTATCTAGTAATTTAAATTTAACAGTACGTTAAAACTGCACTTCGACCAAAATACTGGCCAAATTTTGTTTGATTTCCACAACTTACATGGAGCAGCTGTACGGATATGTTCCAAATTTTTCGAGCGCCGGTGCTCTTTTCGTAATCAGTGCACTGATATCAGGATAGTTCCCCCTAACTTGCAAGAAATACGAAAATCAACAAATACTATCTTCGTTTAATTTTAAGTTAGAGGAAAACGCTCTACATAAATAAAGCTGAATTTAAATTTTTGTCATAAATTTAGAAGCACTGAAATTCGCTATATTTTTCCATTAGAAGCTCAAGTCAAATTCTGATTAGAATTTGATCAATTATGATGCAAAATCTTTGAACGTGTGGTGAACACACTTTAACCCAGCAATAGCAGTTATTGTTGTGTAACTTCAGTTCAACATTTCTCAGTAAACACGCAGTTTGGCAATTTATCAATAAGAATAAACCACATTTTTTTACTAATCTGCTGACAATACAATACAAAACTTAACCCGTTGGCTATATTGTAAGGCGATGAGCCGATGATTATCGAAAACGTTGGCAACGAGTATTGTACAACTTTCGTAGAACGACAGCAAATAGTTGTCATTCCGGTTTATACAGCTAGTTCATTACAGTTTAGGCTACGAAGCTAGCACCACACAACTATGCCATCACTATCTTTTTTGGATTAAATTTTGTTTATGACAAAATAATATAAGTGGTCTATTTAGAGAAACGGAAAAATGACAACGATAATTTCGAACAACGCTAATATACATCGCAACATCACCCCACTGAAAAATTCACTGCGTCAATATCTGCTCGTAAGACTTGAATGGTTTGTCGTTTTCCTTTTATAAAACAACTGAAACTAATATAATATCAAGCGTAGAATTTCCAAGAATCCAGATATATTACCAAATGCGATCAATGACAAAAAATTTCTATTGCTCAAACCAGAGTAACACACAAATAGGGAAATTCCAACGCCTGTCCTCTCTGAATGGCGTACCAGGATAACAAGCGCGAGGCAAAACTGTAAGCTTCTACACTATTGGTACCATTTCAAAACATTTATGTTCTTTGGAAACCGGATATGACTTACCGTCTTCGTCGAATTCCAAAAGGCTAACCAACATCGAATTGATCCATCGTCTCGCTTGGACTGAATCGAGGCCACACACAACGATATTGAACGAACGATAGAAATCTTCGTCTTTATCCTAAAGACGAATATGAATAGAACACTTCGATTAGACAAACGTCAGCATAATTTCCTCTCTTCGGTTTTGTCACAAAACAAGAAGAATCACAAATCAACAACAAGAAACAAAAATTCCACATAATGACGTCGAATAAAATTAATTTCTATATTGCAAAATAAACGGCATCAAAACTGCAGTGCCATTCACACTTATCATTCATTACACAAACGTTCTGAATTTTAAAAGACGAACCCAACCATTTCCGTTTATAATTTAAATTGGCTTGGCTCTACTGTAAATAATTGTACAGGTAATACTAAGAGTGTCAGGGGAAGAGTATGACTTAACTGCACTGTAGTGTAACCCGTTTGGATGATAGGGTTGTTTTTGGCTTTACCCCTTCATTTCTGAAGGGTCATCATGCGCGGACCCCCTCAAGTTTGGTGGGTGGTGGGCTAGCTCGGACACCCTCATTTTGTGTGTATGTAGCGCGGAATACCTCGGACCCTACTACAGTCTTGATAGGAATCGGTTGAACCGGTAGCAGTTTTTCAAACGACCATGTCAAACCTGGGGGTCGGAGCTACCTCCTCTCACAAAATGAGAGTGTCCGAGTTACCCCTCAAACAAAATGATGGGGTCTGAGCTACCCCCTCATACAAAATGATACGGCAGAGTTACCCCACAACAAAACGAACAGGCGGGCCTGTGCGTGATGACCCAACAGAAATGAGGTACGGTGGAGCCAAAAACGCAAGCGTTACCAACACGGGCTAAGATTAGAATGCAGGGAAGTGTCATACTCTTCGCTTACGCACTGTCGGCAATGCTAATAACCTAAGACTTGGAGAAGTTGGATAATCCACAGGGATGACCATTTATTATAGCAGATTTTATGATGTACTATATAATAAGACCATAGGAATCCCTTTGGAAAGCTAACTGAAACATATCCACGCCACCGGGGATGATAAAGGCAACCATAGTACCGTTGCTGTACGCACTGTACCGCACTTGTGACGCACCAATATACGGCAAAAACGATAGGAAGCAACTACACAGCACTCCGATAATATCGCTACAAAAGGGCTTACATTATAAACGATCCCATAGTAAAAGGGCAGGCGAGTATTTAGTCCAACACCAAATATTTCGTATATATAAACTATGAAAATCAGCTCTGCTAACCTCAATCCTGCAACAATACGGCGTTACGGTGCATTCGGGAACGCGTTTGTTGATAAACTCAGCAGCGACGTCCGATTTCGAACGACCGACGTCTTTAAGTCGAAATAAGAATTGACGATTCAAATTCGACAAATCGATCGTATCCATATCTATTATGTGAAGATTCTAAAAATTTGCAGTTAACTAGACAAGGAAATTATTTGCCTCGTAAATCCCGAATATAGCCCAATCTATAATAAAATATATAGGCGATTAAAACTTAGTACCGGCGTATGACAATAGCGTTACTTTGAAATAATTATGTTTATTTTCGTCATTACGGCTTAACAACACGAAATTGATATTACTCCATATATACAGTTTACAAAAATAACCCTATCATTGGAACAAGGAGCACCCTGGCTTTGTAATCTTTGTAAAACTATATCTAGTTATTTCCTCAATAGTAACTCGCGCGCTAATGGAATTCCTTACGGGCTAGTGAGTTTGGCTGGGTTGTGATCAGTAACTATTTCGAGACTGCAAATTCAGTTTCAAGATTATAGTGAAACAATAATTATACCCCAGCAATAGTTAAGACATTTGTACGGACGTTTTTAACACAAAAAAATGCACAACTCTGCGTTTCTTCTCCAGCCGCCAAACAGACCGAAATCGTCAAACTAAATATATATAAATCTCAAATTTAGTGAAAACTTGTGATATTAATCGTTGTTTTTGCTTTGTACGTCACTCTCGCTTAACGTATTGGATGCGTAGTAGCGAATACAATTGATTTGATCGTATTTAGCAATGCCGAAACTGACAGATCAAGGTTAGACCTCTAAATAAGAGTAGGTATCAAACTTTGACAATTTATATTACCAAAATTTACCATTTTTATATCTTTGTAGTATCAGAAGAAGTAATGACATCTCGTGAAAGGTTTGATTTAAATTCTGTTAGTAACTGCTTGCATATGAATGTACACAGACGGCTGGAGTGGATCCATATGTTGATAGCAACCAAAAGAATCATACTTGCCTTGAATGTGTTCACACCACGTATTTCCAAAGTAAAGAATGGTTCTACAATTCCCAACGGTGTTTTGCGTTGTGACTGGTTAATTTTGAATGATTAGGTTTTGTTATAATGTCAATAAAGTACATTGCTTTGGTCACCGGATGAATAAAATGACGTGTTGAAAATGGCCGTCACGTTGCTGCAAATATACCAATGGGACAGTATTTTGTTTGTGAAACATCAAATGGGTCTTAAGAAGCTCAAAAAATTTTCGACGTGTACTTGATTTGTCGATCGTCATGATGTACTTGCGGTCGGTTTTTTAAGAAGTGAAATCCCAATTTTTTTTGAAAAAACGGAGGCTTTAGCCCAACAAATTTAAAAGCTATCTGTATTTTTGTTGCCTATAAACTTCTATAAATTTATTCTAGAAAAATCCCCAGGCCACGACCGCGCTAAACCCAATCTGCATTTTCATTTATGAAAGCCTAGGCAGCTTTGGTATCAACGAAAAATTTGTAGACAAAACTTTTGGGGATTTAACCTTACAAGACCAATCACGTCTCCTTACACAGCCGACGAGAATGTAGTAATGCAAAATTTTTTCTTCCGAATCGTGTTTGGCCGAAAGGTATCGAAAAATCGAAAATCTTTACATAAAATGCCCGGAAAATTGTTACAGTTGACTTTGCACGATGGTGGAGGAGGATTGACCGCTATATATGGTCTCATTCGGTTCGCGAGAGGACCCTTTGACGTTTGTAAGACGACACTGAATGGTTCATGCCCCCAGCTCATTATTTTGGCGTCCCAACCCTCCTTTCCTCGAAGCAAATCATGGCCTTCCCCCAAACTTCCAGCAATATCTTACTCCCTTTTTCGTATATATTGAAGCTATATCTTCAGGCTCATGCTGAGTACCTATATCTCCATTACATCACTTGCATTAGTTAGAATATTGTCCGTAATCACAAAAAGAGACTCACTAATCTTTTCGCTGTAATAATTAGCAGTGTAATAAATATTAAGTTCCAAACAAGCTAGTACGAGTGACTATAGTTGCGTTTAAAAATAGCAATCAAACGTGGTGGCAAATATATAGGCGCAGGCGCAAGGAACAGTAAAAGTTTGAAAAGCCCAACTGATAATAACTAAAAATGCCTGCGAATCGATGTTAACACATAGGCATGTTGAAGGCGCGCAAAACAATTCCGTTTGCAAACAAAATTTCAGAGTTCATAGCAAATACTTGTGAAATCAAACAAGATTTACATCGATATAATGTTTGTTTAGAAGAAGAGTGTAACGTGCGGTCATACTCAGGTAGTTTCCTTCATCCCATGACGTGGTCGTTTTTCGGCTTACCCCCCCAAGGAATATAGGGACTACCCCAAGGTTTCTTGGGTGTGGAGTAACTACTATCTACCTGTCAATATCCAATCAGATTCGAGCAGGAATCAAAACCACCAGTGATTGCTACTCTTCCTGGAATCTGAAAAGGTATTCGCAATCAGATAGTTGTTACCTACCGCCCTCCGTAATGAAATTTTGGGAGGGATGTACCAGATACCACCAAACAACGATATAAGGTACCCACAACCCTGTATTTCTCGGGGGTAAGTCAAAAACGACCATAGAATCAGGTATGGTAAACTGCATGAGAATAACCGAGTGCTACACTTTTCTACTTTTCAGCAAAATTTTACCATGAAACTGTTGACCACAACCCAATGTACCTAAGTATAATATTTACAGCGTACCTGAAACCCCATCATGGCCAAATCTTTGACAAGTTCACAACCTAGTCCACCCGCTCCAATGATTAAAACCTAAAGAAAATAACCGAATCATATAAAAATATTACAACTAGATCGGAGCTATGCCCTTGCCTTCGCGGAGCTCCGCTTAGATTTTCACCTAAGCATCCACATTCTCAAAAAATCGTTGCAGTGCATATCTAATTTATCCTAAATATATAATCATTATAAGAAAAGCTTGATCCTTCCACGTGTTTGTCATGATGTACGCTTGTGGAGCAACAACCAAACTGCATGTTTGGAAATCCGCTGGCGTGGGTTTGGCAGCTTGACATACTGAGGGACCGTTTTGAGCCTAAAGTTAAGCTAACACCTAAAGAAACCCTAAGATCCGGCTCATCGCGAAACAGTAATCACAATACTGAAACCAACCGTTAAACCCGGCAACCCAGAAACATATAAGTACCTGCAACAAAGATTTTGGAATTAGAAAAGCTGAATAAATTCAATTTTTATAACGAAAAACACAAATTCACACGCTTAAATTCATAAAAAGGTATAAAATATTTATGCCCAGGATTAAGTTTTATAAGATGACTGGCTGTAATGGACCGAACCATAATATAGGCAAAGCATAGACCAGCCAGATAATGCATTACGCGTATTAACTCGAATTCAAAGAATATTTAAAGCAATATATGACTGGAGAAATTTAACAAATATATATATATAATGACTAACTTTACACATTCGGACTCCGTCCAAATTGTCAGCGCCAGGCTCAAAATCTGGATGTACAAGCGCTGCATTCGGTGTGCGTTCGAGAAACCGCTCCAACGTATTCCAACGACCGTCACTGTTTGTCGAAACCATTTTCAACAATAAAATGAAAGTTTAAATTATGTGTGCTAATAATAAGATCAGGTGTAAAATGTTTGTATGCAAGATTACAAAACCTAACATCGGCTACCGACATTTGCATAATTTTTTCTCTAGCGACAACTACCGCTACGGACCAAAAAATGCGCCTGAAGATGACCAAAAGCTTTCCCATCAGTCTCCCCGATTTTTTTAACTTTTCCACGAAGAGGTCGTAAAAAAGAAATAGGGTAAACTTGCAAAGAGCCGAATTTTTTGCGTAAAATATTTTATAACTGAAAGTACAGGGCTTAAGTCGTCATTTGTGTTCAGAGAGTCGCAACAATTATTGCTGATTCGACAGTTTTAAGCAGCTTCAATTTTCAACTAAAAATATATATTTCTGACATTCAAAAAGATATAAACAAAACCCATGAATCATTTCCCCACAAAAAAATACAAGTGACTGCAAACGTGCATTCCACCCCAGAACACATTGAGAACGATGAAAAATCTGAATTGAGTGATTTAGTTGGAGGCAAGTCCAAGAAACAATTCTGGTGTTAGGACCCTTGCCCCCCACGAAGAGAGGGGGTCGTGGTCACAGCCATGGAATACATCACATTTTCAGATTTTTTAATCACTTCGAGCAGACAGTATTTGAAGTTGCTTCCAAAAACGGCATGCTGAAATTTCTTAAAATATTTCATACGCGGGGACTCGTCTTTACTTATGTTGCCACACCTGATGTCTTTGAGGATAAAAAACCTAATTTTTTTTCAGAGAATATAATTTGTGTGAAGACATAAACAAAAAAGTTTACAAAATATCAACGAGTCTTTTGAGGTTGTGGCGCGGTTGCCGCTCTCCCGTGCTCTAACGTTACCTCACACTGAAGGCGCTCAAAATATTTTGGGAAAATTGAAAAGAATTGAGGATAATTTGGGGAAAACTGGTACAAATTAAAAAAATCAAATCAAAAACTGGCTGAAATTGGAAAAATTTAGGAGTCGGCAGAACATATTTGGTGGCCGCACGTGGCGTAACGCCCACCCCTCCTCATGCGCCACAATATTATGAGCTATAACATACCCTTTTCACAAAACAGTGTGATGGCTTCTCATATCCTAGCGCCGAGCTTCTCAGCCAAACTTACAGTTTGCAATAAGCAAACATGTCCTCGCGAAGATTAAAACCATGCTTCCCTATTCTCGGGTATTTCAAAGTAACTGTACATTCTACATTTACGAATAGGCAAAACTTTATCTTTTACAAACTGGCAGGGGCGCAGATCAATCTCGAAAAGTGGGGACGGACATTAGTACCTAAGATTAGTTTCGATATCGTTTAAAATAAGAAAAACTGAAGTGGATCTTGAGAACTTCATATCTCGAATAAAAAAAGCGAAACGGTCGTTCCGACGTCTAAAAAAACTACCCCATGCTTTTGAGTGAAACATGACGCTGAATCCAAAACAGCAAATTTCGCGTCCACACGTCGGATAGCGTGTTACCTAGGCGAGAGGTACGGGTACAGTAAAAAGACAGCGGCGAATAAAATTATTATAGGGTAAAGTAAGGTTAACCACATGATCAAATCGAAATTTCTTCCTGTGAAATGCTAGCACAAAATTTTAAGATAGATTGCAAAAAGTTTGGTACCCTTATATAAATAAGGATGAAATAAGTTGCCCGAGACAATGAAAATCTCGGACAAGGCATAAAAATTCAACTAACGTTGTACTACCAAATTACAATCCCAGCCAAATAATAAGTGAAATCGAAAACTTTCTAGGCCTCATTCAATTAATTTTTTTAATTCCAGGTGTAGTTGTGTCAAAATCGAAAACCCTCGAAATTTCGGCCCATGTCAACTTTTTAGGGGTCAAAGTATACTGCATGCCATCGATATACTAAGCCTAAGGTAATGACCCTATATGAACCATGTACTAAGCCTAAGTCGGAAGGCTGCCGCCTCCCGAACCCCTGACACCAAGCTGTTCTTTTTCTAGTGCTATAACGTGCAGCCACTAAAATAGACATTGAATTAGAATTTGGATGGCTTTGAACTTATCTGTACATTGCACGACTGTAAATAGCAAAGCCATTGATATATAAAATCCTCTTGTCAATGTTGCAAAGTGGAATAATCTTTGTTTCCTATATATTGCTCAATACATTACAACACTAATGGTTTTAGTCACGGAAACGCCTTCAGTTTACTCACAATACATTACAATACGGCAAAATGAAAAGTTTACAAAGTCACTTTCCTAAATATACCGTCGGTTTTAGCTTTGCTCAGAGCTAAAGCAACACTGATGAAAACAAAAATATCTAACGCTAAGTTGTATATGTATATTTTACTAAATCATATCATATCATTTTTACTATATAATATCAACCCGTGGTTTTTAATTAATATTCATGCAAAAGCAGTCGCCGCGCCCAACTTAATAATGCGGAGTATTTCAGTGGCCAAGAGAATGCAGCTACACGATACCACGAATAATTTAAACGAAAGTAGGTTAAACTGGGTTATACATGAGCTCAACGTTCGAAGCATGATAAATTCCAATACAAATTAGCTCAATGGTGATTAAAAGTTGAGCAAAAAGTTTGACTTGTGAACGCACCTTTATAGAATCCTCTGTTCCAGAGCAGTAAAAAACAATTCAACAATCGCTGTGAGAACTAAACTTTTATGTTTCTGTTCAACTATACAACACTTCGTCGCCAAAGGTAACTTATCACCATCACAATAATGTACATAATATATTACAATATTGTTAGACAATCATTTCTAGCTGTTTAGCATAAAATATATTGTTTCGCGCAAGTCTCTCGGCTGGCAAATCGTACAGGTCCTGACGCTTCTGTTCGAGATTGTCATTGAAAAGAAATTGCTTTGAAGCTGCGTTGTGTTTCCATCCGCGCTTAAACAGCGACAATACTGAGTGTAAATTCAACGTTTTTAGTTTTTACTGCTGCCGCAGCTTTACTGCGTTCACAAACAAATTTCGCAACCCAATACGACAGAATGCAGGATTTTTTCAGTTAGACAAGAGTTAACATCGCGGAAAAGTTACCGTAGTGACAACAGTGTATTATTTACAGTAATCACCACAATTGTTTATCACCTTACGAACGAGCGATTCAACACATATTGTAAAATTTCGAAATAACATTTTATTAACGCTGGGTATAATACCGTTTGTATCAAATACCAAACATTAGTTCGGCGAAAGCAGTCATGACCCCTTTTAGTTTCTTAACCCAAAAATGGAAATATCAAAAATATAGGTCCAAGTCATAGACAAAAGTATTACCATTATCAACAATCATTAACAATCGAGACAGACACTACTCCGAGCAAGCCATACTGTAAAACGTGCTGAATTACAAACCATAAAAGCAACGTTTGATGCCAAGCATATATTATACTTTTGCTAGCTTGCCGGTTACCTTGTTGCTAGGTTGCCGCGTTAAACGAACGTTTTGCTACGACATAGTAACCGCTAGTGATGTTACAAAAAATTTCACAGAGGGCCTATTGCAACTGCAGGTCTGATAACTATCAGATAATACCTTTAACACTAAAGAAGAGAGCTAAGACTACCAATTTTATGTCAATTCACAATCGCTGTAATAAAGAATACTTTTAGCGAGCAGCGGTAAATTATAGGCCAGTACTGTATGTCATAATTAAACTATTGCTAATCAGATAACATTCTGTCTCTAATCAACCACAAACAGTTTATAATTTTGTTTACAATTTGATACAGTTAAAATTTTATTTGGAACCGAAATTGTGCAACTATGCAGAATGTACGTTGCTCCTGCAAAACAACTGTCGATGCTCAAGTGCACGACAATGGAATACAAACAAAACTAATATTAGAACATCTCCTTCCAAAAGTGATGGCTTGTAATCACTTAATGACGCTTTGGAACCGAAATTGCGCAACTATGTACAATGCAGAATGTACGTTGCTCCTGCAAAATAACTGTCGATTCCCAAGTGCACGACAATGGAACACAAACAAAACTAATATTAGAACATGTCCTTCCAAAAGTGATGGCTTGTAATCACTTAATGACGCATTTCCCAGTGTCCCCAGCATCATAAATAATCCACTATTTGCGATAAAAAATTAACAAACAAACTATGTAATCTAATCAACCAGAGCCAGCCGTATAATTATATTCCATTAGTAGTGCTCCAAAATGTAATATAAACTTCACTGCTCTACTAAGATCCACCGCAATGTGCTCCATAAACAAGCCAACATTAATTTTTTAGTGTAGCATTTAAAATGTATTAACTAATAGTCAAAACTGCTGGTGCTGGGCAGTGGCTGAAAACTCAAGATACTTCGATGAATCAAACTGTCTGTAAAGTTGATTTAACCACGCTTGGAGCGTAGGATTTTTATCGTAACAGTTGAAACACATTAATGCGCGTTTCACAAAATAATGTGCGCAAAGCGGGGCAAAATTTTTACGCGCACTTTAATGCGCGTGACAGTTACGCGCATCTAGTTGCTCGTAAATTTTGTTTACGCGCTATATGGTGCCCGTAACAATTGTTACGCGCATATTTGTGCGCGTAATAACAAAGTTACGCGCACACAAATGCGCGTAAAATTTTTACTACGCGCAGTTAACCGCGCGTAACTTTCAATTTACGCGCACGCATCTGTCCGTAACTTTCTAGTTACGCGCGAGAAGCTGCGCGTAACCTTTTTTACGCGCACTTAAATGCCCGTAACTTTCTAAAGTTTCGCGCATTTAAGTGGGCGTAAGCCTATTTATGGGCAATTATGCACTTGACTAAAATTCTGTGCACAGCAGTTTGCGAGTATAATTATTTAGGAAGTCTGAAAACTATGCACTTCAATTGTCCCATTCGAGTATCCCGTGCAAGCACGTGGAAAATCCAACCCCCACCCGTGGAAAAATGTTTACCCATAGCGGACGATACGACCCCAGCGACCAAAAAACAGGTTCTCACCACCGACCTCCCTGGAAAAATTTTGCCTTCTACGGGGTTACCCCTGAGATGGCCGCAACCCCTCACCCTGGAGTGAAGATCCGTTGGTATGTATGAATATATATCTAGACTATTCCATCCGTTTATTTTGCTGAAACACGGTTTTGCCTTCTACTGAAAGTGAGGTAAAGACGAAAATTGAATACTCAACGCTCTCGTCAATATGACGGTGCTTTCAAGGTAATCGATGCCGTCTTCCGGATCCTGAGGTATAGCACGACAAAAGTTTCTAGCACTGGTGAAACATGCGCTACTACAATTTGCTATATCACAAAATAAATCCGACCAATTTCAGCGGACCCTTGTCGCTGTTACGCCATAAGTAATGCAAGGCGGGGCCGCTAGATGGTGAATGTCAATTGCCTCTTTTTCAACAGCTTGAAAACGAGAAATAGTAACATAAATGAGCATGGTGTTAGTCTTAAAATGTCGGTGATTGATTCGTTAGACGTGATCTGTTATCACGAAGATCTATAACGCAAAATCTAAAGCAACCTCTTTGGAAAATTATACAGGATAGCGCTTTGCAAGAAATTACGTCCTAAATTTTTGGAGCACAAAATGTGGCTTTCTGCGACTTCGCAAATTTCTGGCGGCGCGGCTTTTGACCCCCTTCGTGCCGATACGACTGTCACAAGTGGAATTGTTCGAACAATTCGCTTACGCTCATATCTCTTCAGATTTAATTTATTGAAATGGATAATTTGAATGCACATGCACATTTGTAATTGATTTATATACTGTATTCCGAATATATTTCCCAAAATTGAAAGGGCTAGGTGAGTATAACTTATTAAATATATACATACATGTTGACGGACCTTCATGTCAGCGGAGGGTAAACCCACCACTGCGAGGAGATGGTGGCTGGCGGGCATCCTAAGGGGATACCCAGAGCGGTGTCGATCCACCGAGACGTGTGCGTGTGCAGATATTATTGAGCCCTATAAGATTAAATGGCCTGGGCACCATGGTTTGTTCTCTATTGATAGCCTGTTTCAGAAACTGCTTGCGAGTAACCAGTATATGGCAAATTTTATGTATCAGGGTAAACCTAACCGAGCTATATGGCATACCTTACGTATCACTCGCACCAAATAGCAATACGTAACTGTATGATGATCTACGTACATAGTAATGTATTGCTTATATGTATATATCGGTACGTAGATATAAGGACACGACATAAGGATGGACAGACAGGGACATGACACACAAAAATTCGCTAAATTTCAGAGTTTTGCGGACGGACAAGACACATACGGATAGGATGAACGGGGGGGGGGCGATTTAGGGCCCTCCCGCGGACTTAGGGGCCAGGAATCAGGGCGCCTGACCAGACAGGAGTGCTTCCCCAGGGTTGCCACGTCTCGGACCTCGAGACGAATGACTTCCCGTCGTCGGTTTCCCCCCGGCGAGGCTTCGAAGTTCTGGCACTCGCATCCAAATTCCAAATTAGCTCGACTCTTTCTGACCTTTTTGGATGTCTTCGCGTACTAGGGTCATCTGCTAGATTCGATTTAGCTTTAGTAGGGATGTCGGCAAATCGAGGAGCAACAAAGGCTGAGTTGATGTTTGCCGACTCGGGATGGGCTGGGAAGAAACAAACAGTCGAATTATGAGCAGATTGTCACGCTAATTGGGGCTGAAGAAGGAAATTGCGTGACCCAAAAGTATTTGAATAAGCTCAAGTTACGCTGGGACCGGAAAGAGTTCAAATTTTGTTAGGATAGGATCTGAT